>JABSNV010001266.1:0-136670 GCA_024085815.1 Flaveria linearis | reverse complement strand
CAGGTCGATCCAGCAGGCGTTCTAGGAGAACGCCATTGTTGACAGATCTACAGAGCCCTACTGCATTAGGAGCTCTATCTTTGGGGAAGATATCCAGATCATGAAGAGGATATCAGGTGAGTCTTGGTCTTGGGTGACGATGGTGCACATGCAACCAAGCTGCATCCCCTAACGGTACGGGGATGCTTCCTAAGGATCAAGTACACCGGTGATATCAACGACAGCGTGCTAAACAAGAGTAACATGTGCCCTCAATTCAAATATTTGGCACATGTGATCCTGAAGTGCATAGCCTCCAGGAGAGGAGGATTCAATGAGCTGTCGGATCAGATCCAGAACGCGTATATGGCTTTGATGTTGAACCATCCGTTCAACTTCTCACGGATGTTCTTTACTTATCTGATCAAGAACATAGAAGCTAAGGGAAAAGGGCTTCTGTATGTACCCAAGGTTTATTCAGATAATGATCGATGAGAAGATTCCTCACCTTTCCGAGGAGAAGGATGAGTGTGTCGTTGGAAGTTATGGACGACACCACCTTGGGAAGGATGAGGTCTACTGGGGAAGCAGGTGAAGCCCCCGGTTAGGAGGTTGTTCGGCCACCTGGCCAGGAGGATTACGTGGCGCCAGCGTGTAAAAATGGCGTCACGACGACAGCGACTCAGATGTTGACCCGATTATGGCTCCTGTCAATGAGGAGGATGACGACAACGACCAGGATGATGGTCAGGGTGGTGGAGACACAGGTCCAAGTCAGCCAAAGGCCACTGAGACTTCCACTATGTCTTCACCACCCCCCACGGTAGTTCCTCCACTCCGGTGGATTGGAGCAGGCAGCATCCATCGGGACTTCCTACCAGACGACGAGGATGACGAGTCCGATGAATAGCCTCTCACGAGGACAGTCGGTAGTCGTGTGGTGGCTACCAAACGGGGTATGGAGGTATTAGAGGACGCCGGGCTGGGTTGAGGGTACTGACACTGCTGATCCTACCTACACACCTCCACAGCCAAGCCTAGGGGGAGCACAGAGCTCTAAGGGCTCACGATTGAAGAGGATTGCACAACCACATGGCAAGACGACCAAAAGAAGACGTATAGTGCTGATGACCTCTCCTACCGCCGCCACAGCCTACCTCCACCATCCCTACCACACCTACCACCACCATAGCCACTACATCCACACTCCTATCACAACTACCACCACCACTACAGCTACCACCATTCCACTCACCTCATCCATTCCACCACAAACCACACCCACCACCACTCCCACATATACCACATCCACCACTCCACCCACCACATCACATGCCGGACCTTCCACCTCATCATCAGTACCACCACTGGGATCTTCTCTGCCCAATGTTAGGTTAAAGGAACAGCTTGCTAGCCTCAACCGTCTGGTTCTCAAACTGATCGTAACTGACGATATTCGAGCGAATTAGATGAATCAGTTGATGGCTGTCAACGCTGCGTAGGGCAAGCAGATCGCCTGTGTTGACCAAGAAGACGCAGCTCAGAGTCAACAAATCACACATCTGACTGTGAAGGAAGCTGCCCTTGAGAGAGATATGTCCAGAGCTCACCGTGCCTTAAACACACAGAACGATCTTCTGATGGCATCGGTGAAGCGAATTGAGGATGTTGAGAAGAAAAACAAGAAGCTACGCCTAAGGCTAAAGCGAACAAAGTATGAGCCTCTAAAGATCAAAGGTGATGGTGATGATGATGATGATTACGAGTCATCTGATGATGATGAGTCTGATGATGATGATGATGTTGAAGGAGAGAGCAGTGGTAAGGACAAAGAGGGAGGAGATGAGGATGAGCCTGAAGGTGATGCATCCGTATCAGCCTCATATTCATCAGCTCAGAATAGAGGTCAAAACAAAGCCAAGAATCAAGACCGTTTACCTCCGCTCCTCAGGCTGAAGAGCCAAGTGACAAAGACAAGAGTAATGATTAGTTGTCTTAGCTTTTGATTATCTTTCGTACTTGATATATGTATTACGCTTATGTAATTAATGTTTATCAATGTTTATTAATTTAAATGAATTGATTACTGATGTGTTTGTGTGGTTTTGAATGTTTAAACAAGTAGATGAATCTCAACAGACTAATAAGCAGACGTAGTACCACTACAGCAAATCAAGACTCAGCTAACCATGATTCTTGATTTGCAAGGGATTGTTCGAAGGTCTGTGAGTTATACCCCCGAAGAGGGAGAGATCATTCATGATCTGACTGATGAGCAGCTGGCTGATGTTTAGACTCAACCCTGATGAGCTAATCAAAGGTGCTCCAGAGGTTGATATCATGAGCGATGAAGAGCTGTAAGATGTGGATGAGATTGAGATTGAAGATTACTGCCGAAGAGTATCCACAGTACACTGACCATCATGGAAATGTTATCCCCAACTTGGGTGACACATTTGGCAGTGCTACTTTTGAGACACTGGATGAGTCAGAGAGGAGAAAGAGAAAGAGGAGGGAAATGCCCAAGCTTCAGACGCTGATGTTGACATCAAGAAAGCTAAGTGGCATTATGTTTAGCAGAAATGAAAGCCCATAGAGTGCCTGCAAAGTCGAATGCCTACACCAAACTCTATCATGTAAAGAAGCATCAAAAGGTGTCTGGCAAGATCATTAGTTGGGCTTATTTTGAAGACTTGGATGTGTACGCGGTGAAAAGAGAGAAGGGAATAGAGTACTTCAGATATCCGCATGATCTGAAGACTCTCCCTGGTTTTGAGTTAAACAGGCTTGCCTGTTTAGACCTTTTGTACGCCAATCCCAGAAAGATGTCGAGATGGTTCGAGATGGCGCTTAAGAAAGAATACCACACCAGATGGGTCAACTTCAAGCCTCATAGCCTAAACGTTATTTCCCTAAGACTGAAGTTGATCTTATCACTGGAAGACCGAAGGTAGTGATGAAGTGGAGTATTCCGCGCATAATGTCAAAGATTCCCCTACGGGAGATGCCTCAGGACTTCACTCCACATTTCAAATGGTGGTATTACGATTGGCGAACAGGATGCTCAGATTGAGACTATCCGGGTGTTTGACCCTATGTTGCTGACCACTTGTCCAAAGATGATGTCTACACTCTATACAAGTGGCCACTATTCTATGACACGCAAGACATTGTACAAGCTCTTCAATTTCAACATGTTATACGACTCTGCTTTGCATTTGAGATACACGCGGGAGTCACTAGAGAAGAGAAGTACAAGAAGTTTCAAGAACATGTGCAGAATGTTAGACAATAGAGTAACTACTAGGTCCAAGGGAGTTTGTTGATACATATTGATGTACCTAGTTTATGTTCTGAAATGTAAAAGTCTTTCACGTCTTACATAATATAATCGATGTAATGACTTGAATGAATGATATATGAAGTGCATTGTGATGTTAATTTATGTTTGATTATGTCATTATATCATTATATTGAATGTGTTGCATGTGTATGAACTAACTATATAGGTTTGATGTTGTTCTACATGGTTCTAAGTCAATAAGAACTTAGAAGTATGTTTAACTTATCCATGTGGTAGTTCATGCTAATGGACCATGCTAATGGACCATACGCATGAATATATCATGCTTATGGACCAGTCGCACGACTGAACCAGAAGACTGGATCAGTCGTATGACTGAGACATAAGATTGAGTCAGTCGCACGACTGAACCTTCAGTCGTGCGTATGAGTCAATCGCATGATTCAGTCGCACGATTGAACCATGCTAATGGTTCAGTCATACGAATGAAGATAGAAAACCTATAAATACCACGTATTCGTGGAAAACATAACACTTCGAATACCTACGTACCCTAGCCGTCCAGAGCGTACCAAGATCAATCCAAGTTCATAGTTCGTTTTCGATCAATTCTCATTCGTTTTTAACGTTTTTTCATTGTTGGATTGATCAGGATATTCGTTATCACTGATTGGATCACCAATCAAATAGGATTATGCACTATTTGATTCGGTATCACGCAGAATCCGTTAGTACTCTGTACGAAATTGGTCCTAAAAAATCGAATTTCAAATTGACTTGATACCCGTGCTCAGCCTGTCGCTAAGCCACCGTATCGGTTGGCTCCGACTGAGATGAAGGAGTTGATGGAGCAACTATTGGAGTTGCTTGATAAGGGTTTCATCAGACCGAGTATCTCTCCTGGGTTGCTCGGTCTTGTTCGTAAAGAAGAAGGACGGTAGCATGAGGATGCATATCGACTACCGTGAATTGAACAAGTTGACGGTGAAGAATCGGTATCCATTACCGAGGATTGATGACTTGTTTGATCAGCTCCAAGGTGCCAGTTGGTTCTCGAGGATAGATCCTCGATCTGGCTACCATCAGTTGAAGGTGAAGGAGCAAGACATTCCTAAAACAGCTTTTCGCACGCATTATGGACACTACGAGTTTCTCGTTACGTCTTTTGGCTTGACTAACGCGCCAACTGCTTTTATGGACTTGATGAATCGACTGTGTCAGCCGATGTTAGATAAATCAGTGATTGTATTTATCGATGACATCCTGATTTATTTTAAGAGTGAGGAAAACATGCCGGCCACATACGTGAGGTATTGGAGACACTTAAGAGAGAGAAGTTGTATGCTAAATTCTCTAAGTGTGCTTTTTGGTTACGTGAGGTCAGTTTCTGGGTGATGTGATAAATACTAAGGGAATCATGGGACCCGGAAAAGGTTGAGGCTATGATGCAATGGAAGTCTCCAAAGACGCCATCCGAGATTCGTAGCTTCTTGGGATTGGCGGGCTACTACCAGAGATTTATTCAAGACTTTTCCAAGGTAGCCTCACCTTTGACTAAACTGACTCGCAAGGATGTAAAGTTCATATGGGGTTGAGAACAGGATGACGCTTTTGAGGAGTTAAAGGTGAGATTAACGCAAGCTCCTGTCTTGACATACCCGAAGGGAGTGAAGACTTAGTGGTATATTCGGATGCTTCTTATTCTGGGCTAGGTTGCGTATTGATGCAACGTGTAAGGGTGATAGCCTACACATACCAACAGCTGAAAACCCTGAAGTCAACTATCCCATGCACGATCTAGAACGAGCTGTTGTGGTTTTCGCGTTAAAGATTTGGCAGCACTACCTGTACGGAACGAAGTGCACCATCTTCACTGACCACAAAAGCTTGAAGTACTTCTTCAAGCAGAAAGATTTGAACATGAGGCAGACGTGATGGTTGGAGCTCAAAAGGATTATGATTGCAAGATCCATTACCATCCGGCAAGGCCAACATGGTGGCAGATGCCTTAGCTGAAAGGAGAGACCTAAGCTGATTCGGGTGAAGGCTTATCAGCTGGTTATGACCTCTGATGTGATAACGCAGGTCAAGGAGTTTTAAGATGAGGCTTTTAAAGAAGATCGTCTCAACTCTGAAAGGATGACAGGTCTAGTCGCAGAGTTGGGTGAAAACACTATCGGTGTTAGAACCCGATATGGGCGAATGTGGATTCCTCGTTACGGGAATCTACATGGAAAAATCATGGACGAGGCTCATAAGACTCGATACTCTATTCATCCCAGTCCTACCAAGGTGTACCATGACATGAAGAAAGATTACAGGTGGTCGGGATGAAGCGTGACGTAGCAGAGTATGTGAGTAAATGCCTTACTTGTTTACAAGTGAAAGCGGAACACCAGAAGCTGTACGGGAAAATCCAACCGTTGGATATACCCGAGTGGAAGTGGGAACATATCACCATGGACTTTATTATGAAGTTACCGCGTACCCCTAAAGGGTATGATGCTATATGGGTGATAGTTGATCGTTTGACGAAGAGTGCTCACTTCCTACCGATCCGAGAGACGTATTCCTCTGAGAGACTCACGGATCTATTTATCAAAGAGATTGTAGCTAGTCATGGTATGCCGGTGTCTATTGAGTCTGATCGTAACACTCGGTTTACATCTAAGTTTTAGAAGAAATTCTACGATGCGATGGGAACGAGACTACATATCAGCACGACTTATCATCCTCAGACGGACGGTCAGTCTGAGACGGACGGTCATCCTCAGACGGACGGTCAGTCTGAGAGGATATGCTTCGAGCGTGCGTGATCGATTTTGGAGGAAGTTGGGATGACCATTTGCCGTTAGAAGAATTCTCGTGCAACAACAGTTATCATGCCAGCATTGGCATGACACCATACGAGATGCTATATGGTAGGAGATGCAGGACACCCGTTTGTTGGGGTGACATTGGTCGGAAAGAGTTTGGAAGTATTGAGGTGATTGAAGCTATGACTGAGAAGCTAGAAAGATCAAATCCTTTATGAAGGCAGCTAAAGACAGACAAAAGTCGTATGCTGATAAGAGACGTAGACCGATTGAGTTCCAGGTGGGTGACAGGGTTATGTTGAAAGTCTCACCTTGGAAGGGTATCATTCGGTTTAGAGAGCAGGGCAAGTTGAGCCCGAGGTATATAGGACCTTTCTGAATTATTGCTCGAGTAGGGGCGGTGGCCTACAGGTTGGAATTACTAGATGAGTTAAGTGGAATTCACCCGCATTCCATGTATCTCATCTGCGGAAGTGTTTAGCAACGAGGATATGGTTGTACCACTAGAAGATATAAGAAGTGGATGAACGGCTCAGTTATGTGGAGCAACTAGTGGCGACCATTGATCGTAAAGAGAGAAGGTTAAGGAATAAAGTTGTTCCTCTTGTGCGTGCATAGTGGAAGCACAGGAGGGATCCGAGTCTACGTGGGAGACTGAATGAGAGAGAGGCATCATTACCCTCATCTGTTTGAGGAATAACAGGTTTCGGGGACGAAACCTATATAAGGGGGTGGACTTGTAACACCTGGATATTTATAGACGAGAAAGAAGGAAAGAATAAACGCGAATAAGAGGGGAGAAATGTAATTTAACCCAAGTAGAGGGGTTAGAAGTGTCAAAAGGACAAAAAGAATAAAAGTTGGTGAATTAAGGTGGTATGGCCGCCCATTTTGGTATGCACACTTCATCCTCTTCGGTTTTAGAGAGAGACAACAGAGAATTTGAGTTTTAGAGAGAGGAAGAAGAAGAATTCAAAGTTTAAGGTAAGATTATATGTTTTAAGTTGTTTTTTGTTGATTTAGCCTTGGTTATATGCTCATATGTGTTATTGTATGTTCGGGTTGTGTGTTTTTAGTGGGTTGTAGGTGTTAAAAATCTGATAAGTTCAAGGAAAGGGTTCAAATTCCAAAGCAGCTAAGGTGAGTTCTAGAACCCCCTTTTTAACATGTTTTGAACATCTTTAGGGCTGGAAAATGCATGTGTGCATGTTTTTTTATAAATGAGTTTCTACCCGTATGTGTGTGCGAATGTGTATGTGGGTGGGTGTATGTTTTGGGTGTAAATGATGTTATGGTTATGATTAAGAATGTGTTTTGTTGCTTAGAATGTAAGAACTAAGCTTAGAGCATGTTAGATCAGGATTTGGGACTGAAAATGAGTTGATTAAGTAAAAGTTAGTTGCTCAAACGTTTGAACAGTAACCCATGCGTCCAACGGTATAATTTTCTTTCCCAACCGCCCAAAAGCCCAGCCGCCTGAATAGTGCCTAAGCGCCTAAATAGGCCCATGCGTCTAAGTGAAAACTGACCAAGTGTTAGGCCCAAACGCCTGAATAGTGCCTATGCGTCTAAATAGGCCCACGTGTCTAAGTGAAAAGTGACCAAGTGTTAGGCCCAGACGCCTGACTAGTGCCCATGCGCCCCAATAGGCCCATGCGTCTAAGTGAAAAATGATTTAAGTGTAAGTCGAGACGTCTGCATAGTAGCAAAACGCCTGAACAGGGCCGAAGCGCCCATAGTGCCCATGCGTCTAGACACTTAAATATTTTCTGAAAATTTCAGGAAAAAGCAGAAAGTCTAGGGTTTGACCAAATTTGACTTATGGGCAATGATTACCCATTTTAAGCATGATTATGGGATGTTTTAGGGTTATGGAATGTATGAATGATGTACGGTACGTATAATGTGTTGTCTTTTCATAATGATTAAACGTATTTATTATGTTAAAATACGTTATTATATTATTTATTACTTTACGTAGTATGACAAACAAATGAAAGAACATAAAGAATAACGTAACGAAATGAAAGATAACAAAGATGAAAAGTAAAACATAATGAACGAAAGAATGGCTTGCAAGCAAATGAAAGGAAGTGCACGACCATGTTGTTGTTAGCTCAACTGTGATGCGGGTTAGCTACCTAAAGGATGCCACATTGTCAATCATTAAGATTGATAAGGCCCTTTGGTATGCCCTAGGTGACTGGATCAGCTTCGTGCACAATGTTCATGGTTTAATTACCATAGGTCCAGCATCAGCTTCGTGCATAATGTTCGGGGTATACCAATTGGTTGAATGAATGGGAGAGATGACTTGCCCTAGGAGACTGGATCAGCTTCGTGCATAATGTTCATGTTTTAATTACCACAGGTCCAGCATCAGCTTCGTGCACAATGTTCGGGGTATTGTTCATCGATCCATATGAAAGTAAAAGAATGATGTAACGTACAATGAAAGAAAGATGTAAGTAAGAAAGTAAGAAAGTAAGAAAGTAAATAAATAATGTAAAGTACGTTACGAAAGAATGAAAACGAAAGTAAGAGAACGTTAATGAAAAGCATGAAATGAAAACATGCCATGAATATGATGGTGAACAATGAATGTTAATGAAAGTTAAAAGTAATATTCTCTATCTGTACGTATGATGCATGATCGCACATGAAAGTAAAGAAAGGTTTTCATGAAAGTAAAGTATTTTATTTATAAACTAGAACTCACTCAGCAACGCTGACTTTTATGTATTTTCCAGTTGACGGGTAAGAGTTGTTGAGGATGGCACGGGGCAGCTACTTGGCATTTTTCGGACGCACCCATTAGTATAACAATTATATTTTTGTGATGTTATGCAATTATAATATTTTGTAACTGTTAACCGTATTGTATTACCATGTAAAAGTTGTCATTAATATATGTGAAATGGTTTTAATTAATTTCTGCTGCAATGTTTTAAATAATTGTATGTTTTATGTGCGATGAATGACCAACTGTAAGGTGCCCCGGAACGGGGCCTTACATCGAGGAATGCTGCCGAGTTTGTAGGAATTATCGAATTCCTAACCTGATCCAGGATATACCAAGCTATATCTACTCCCTTCACACCATACTGATCACTACAGCAGGCATTCTGGGAGAATGCGGTAGTTGATAGATCAATTGAGCCCTACAGGATCAGGAGTTCTATCTTTGGTCAGGATATTGACATTGGTGAAGATGATTTGAGAGAGTACTGGAGTTGGGGGACAATATGGATTACCCGGCCAAGCTTCATCCCTTGACTGTTAGAGGATGTCTCTTGAGGATTAAGTACGCGGGCAACATCAATGCCGGCGTGCTTAATAAGAGCAATATGTGCCCCCCCTCAAGTACTTAGCGCATGTTATCCTGAAGTGCATTGCTTCCTGACGAGGTGGTTTTGATGAGTTGAGGATCAGATATAGAACTCATTCGTAGCGTTAGTGCTGAACCATCCGTTCAGCTTCTCCAAGATGTTCTTCAACTATATGAGGGAGAACATAGAGGCCAAGGGAAAGGAGGGCTTTTGCATGTATCCCCGTTTCTCCCAATGATCATAAACGAGAAACTCCCAACACTGCCAAAGAACAGGGATGATGAGGTGGTATTGTAAGTTATGGATGACATAACACTGGGAAGGATGAAGGTGTATAGGGGAAAGCAGATAAAGCCCCTGTGAGGAGATTGTTTAGGCATTAGGCCAACTCTGGATACGTTGCTGCTGCCAGGAAGAAATGGCGCCATGATGATAGTGACTCTGACGTTGAGCACATTGTGATTCCTGATGATGAGGAGGATGATGATGATGATGATGATGATGACGATGACTCGAATATAAGTCACGGAGGTAACTCATCAGCTACGAGTGGGTCTAGCCAGTCGACAGTTCACCCAGATCTCCACTATGGAAGATCTGGGTAATTTTGACTTGAGAGATAATTCTGAGGAATCAGAAGAAGAGCTGCTTGCTAGGCAGGTAGGTAGCAAGTGGATGGCTACTGAAAGAGGAAAAGAGGCGGTTGGTACCCGCCAGGCTAGTTCACAGGGTGTCGACACTGAGGAGACTGGTCCATCATATACACTCGAACAACCTATCAGCACAGGGGGAGCACTGATGGCTAAGGGGATGAGGAAGAAGAGGATGGCCTAACCCTATGGGAAGAAATGGAAACGCCAAAGGATTATTTTGATGAGTTCTACTATGCCATCTCACAACATACCTGCTACATCCACAGCCATTACCACCACCACACCCACTACCACTCAAATACCCATCTCAGCCTCATCCTTAATTCCCAAAACCACACCTCCCTAAACCATTCCTATCCCCACACCCATCTTCACAACCTCAACCACCAAGCCTACCGTTACTCAAGCCGGCACCTCAACCTCCTATATTCCCCCTTTCCAGAGCACTGCTCTTCCTACAGTTGGGTTAGAGGAACAGCTAGCAAGCCTTAACAGGCTAGTACTCAAGCTACTGACAGCTGATGATCTGAAGACTGCCCAGATTAGCCAACTGATGTCAGTGAATGCAGCACATGGCCAGCAAATCGCCAAACTGACTGAGAAGACAAAGCCTATGAGTGGGCTTTAGTTCGAGCTCATAAGGCCCTTCAAGCTCAGAATGAGATAGTGCTGGCATCCACCAAAAAGATCGAGGGTCTTGAGAAGAAGAACAAGAAGATCATGTTGAGGTTGAAGGGAAAAAGAGAGGAGACGTTAAAGATTAAAGGAGATGGAGATGATGACGATGACGACGACTCTAGTGATGATGAATCAGATGATGAGGATGATGAGGAAGAGTCGGACAAGAGTGGAGAGGAGAAGAAGAAGATGATGATGAGGATGACGAACCTGAAGGTGATGCGAACACGTCAGCCTCAAATCAATCTGAGAAGGAGAGGCGGACTAAGCAAAGTCGAGATCAGGGAGCCTCTTCCTCAGCTCCTTAAGCCAATGAGCCTCAAGATAAAGATCAAACTAACGATTAAGAATGTCTATGTAGTTTGAAATCTTTAGTAATTGAACATTGTATAACATTAATGTAATGATGATAATTTATGTTTAATAACTTGATGAGTCATTAATGTGTGCTTTGCTAATCATCTTTCAAACAGATACAAATCAACAGGTTTATTGATTTGATGTTGCTCCCCTTTAGCAAATTAAGACTCAGCTCATAATGATTCTTGATTTGCAAAGGATTGTAAGAAGATCTGTGAGTTACACACCTGAAGAGGGAGAGATTATTCACGACTTGACCGACGAACAGCTTGCAGATATGTTCAGATTAAATCCTGATGAGATTATGAGAGATGCTCCTGAAGTTGATGTCGTTAGTGATGAGAAGCTATAAGGAGTTGATGAGATTGAGATTGAGGATATAACGTCGGATCACTATCCTCAGTACACTAATTTTAGTAGAGATACTATCCCGGATTTGGGTGAAACTTTTGTAAGTTGAGATTTTGACAAGGTTGATGAGAAAGTCACAGAGAAAGAAGCTGCAGAAAATAAAGCTCAAGCTGATGATGCTGGTGTGGAGCAAAGGAAGGCTGAATGGGCTGCATGTCTAGCTGAGATAAAAAATCAGAGAGAGCCTCCAAAGCAGAATGCTTACACCAAGCTGTATAAAGTTAAGAGACATCAGAAAGTATCAGGAAAAATTATCAGCTGGGCCTATTTTAAGGATTTAAATGTTTATGCTATAAAAAGGGATAAAGGGATTGAGTATTACAGACATCCACATGATCTGAAAACCCTCCCAGGCTTTGAGCTGAACAGACTTGCATGCCTAAACCTGTTGTATGCAAACCCAGGAAAGATGTCGGGTTAGTTTGAAAAGGCACTGAAGAAAGAGTACCACACAAGATAGGTAAACTTCAAACCTCAACAACCGAGGAGGTTTTTACACAAAACTGAAGTTGACCCTATCTCTGGTAGACAAAAGGTGGTGTTGAAGTGGAGACCTCCAAGAACAATGTCAAAGATTCCATTGAGGGAAATGCCACAGGACTTCATACCTCATTTTAAATGGTGGTACTATGATTGGAGGATGGGCGAAACGGTGATTGTACTTAACCGGAAGGGACAGATTGAGAATATCAAGGTGTTTGACCCGATGTGGCTTACTAACTTGTCTGCAGACGATGTCTATACTCTATACAAGTGGCCACTATTCTATGACCCTCAAGATATTGTACAAGCTCTCCAGTTCCAGCATGTTATCAGACTCTATTTTGCATTCGAGATTCATGTTGGAGTCACAAAAGAGGAGAAGTACAACAAATTTGAAGAACATGTGAAGAATGTTAGACAATAGACTAAACTAGGTCCAGCGGGGAGTTTGTTGATACATGATGTCCCTAGTTCTTTGTACTGAAATGTTTATGTCTTTCATTACTTACACATGTGTAATTCAAGAATATTATTATAATGTAATGTGTGTTTGGATGTCTATTTACATTTGATTATATCATATTCGTATAACATTTATTATTACACGCATGAATGAACATTATATATAGGTTTGGGGTTGTTGTGCATAGTTCTGAGTCAACAATGATTCATAAATGTGTTTGATTTAGTCTTGTGGTTATTTATGCTAATGGACCATGCTCATGGACCAGACGCATGAATGGACCAGGCTTATGGATCAGTCGAACGACTGAACCAGGTGACTGGATCAGTCACACGACTAAGTCATAAGACTGGCTCAGTCGCACGACTGAACCATTCGTAAAGTTCAGTCGTGCGTATGAATCAATTGCATGACTCAGTCGCACGACTGAACCATGCTAATGGCTCAGTCGTACGACTGTACACTGCAACCTATAAATACCACGTAATTCGTGGAAAAATAGAACACTTCGAATATTATTATACCCTAGCCGTCCAGAGCGTCCCAGTTCGTTCATCCAACTTCAAAGTTCATCCCTGATTGATTTCTACTCGTTCTTAACGTTTGTTTAATCGTTAGATCAATCAGGTTGTTGTTCTCACTTATTGGATCACCAATCAAATAGGATTCATACTATTTGATTTGGTTTCACGTTGAATCAGTTAGTACTCCGTACGTACACGGTCCTAACATTGGATAAATAGTTACATGGGTTAAATAGTAGATTTAGGTATTGTTTGTTTTTTCTGCAGGAAAATGTCTGCAGTCTGCGGACCACATCTGCAGACATCTACAGCAGAAGAGGTGGACTAAACGTCTGCAGTCTGCAACAAAAAGACTGTTTGTTTGTTAACATCTGCAGACTGCAAAAATTAATAATTAGTATAATATAAATAACTAATATTTTTATTCTAATAAAAAAGACCCTAATAAACTAAGAGCAACCATCGGCCCCCTTCTCGATCCTTCTGTTACACCGCTACCCCTACACCGGACCACCATCCGCCACCGCTGTTCCACCGCTACCCTACAACGGACCACCATTCCCAATTTCCCAAACACACCCATCCACCATCTTATTCGATTCAAAAAGCACCATAGTTCATTCATAGCACCACACATGACATATATTCACACCAATTACTCAACACAAACCCATCATCCTCCAACCCCTTCTTTAGTATCATACGGTCACCACCATTTTGCATGCTGCGCAAAAGTTGAAATGTTTCTTCAGTTTTACCTTCTTTTGAACAACTCAATACTATCCCAATAAAATCCATTTTCTGATAACCCCGAAATCAACGAATTCCGAGTGACCAAGTTTCTTTGAGGCATTATATCAAACGCCTTATGTGCATCCTCAATAAACCCAAGTTTCCCATACATCGGAACCAAAGCATTACCTACAAAAACATCCGAAATCAAACCAATCTTCACTGCCATTCCATGAATCACTAACCCAGATCGCAAATCTTGAATCCCAACACAAGATTTAATCACACAAGGTAAGGTGAAATTATCAGGTGTATGATCCGTGTGCTAAAACTAGCAAAAGAAAAGATTAGTATGGCTTCATACTAAAGATCCTTTTTAGTGTATGTGCTGATGATTGCATTCCATTGATACAGGTTCTTATCCTCCAATTGTTCAAAAACAACACGTGTGCTAGGGACGTCGATAGGACCACGGGAGGGCTGCTAGGGCAGTGGTGGCCAGAGGTGGGTGTGAGGCCGACGGTGGATACGGTGACCGGAGGTGGGTGCGGGGCCGGCGGTGGATACGGTGGCCAGAGGTGCGTGCGGGGCCGGCGGTGGATACGGTGGCCGGAGGTGGGTGCAGGGCAGGCGGTGGGTACGGTGGCCGGTGGAGGAAGCTACCAAGATAAAGGGGAGGAGGGTAGGGAATGAGAAGAGAGAAGAGGTTAGAAGTGGCAAGAAGTGAATGATCCATATCTGCACCAAAAAGACTCCGCGCATATGGTTTTTAATGAAACGTCTTCGAAAAATCAAACAGTCTACAGAAAGAAATGTTTGCGCGTGGTCTGCGCGGCGCACACATAAGAGCTCAAGAAGAGCTTTATGAAAAAACAAACACCACCTTAATGAGAATGCCATGAAGTTGTTGTCTCTTACTTTAACTTTAGTATCAAAAGAGATTAGTTTTGATCAGATTTGTTTTCTTGTTGAGAAATTTTATGATGAAGATTTTATGGACCAGGAGAGGATTTAGTTAAGATATCAATTGGAGATTTTTAATGTTGAAAAGAAAGAGAATATCAAGCTAAGAGGTGTATCAACTATTTCTGAACTATGAAAAAGTCCTGTTGAAACTAAGAAAAGTGAGACATATTATTTGGTTGACAGAGTGGTTTGGCTAGTCTTGACACTTCTTATTTCTACTGTAACAACAGAAAGGAGATTTTCAGTAATGAAAATATTCAAGAAGCGCCTTTGTAAGGATTACACTTAGAGACTGATGCAACCAAAGAATAACTCAAAGAGCTCAGCATGCATATGTGAAGTACTAGAAAAGTACTTCGGAAGATTTGATATTACTCAGTGAATTATGCTAAGTATCAAATCTTCCGAAGCCAAAAGACCAATTCTTCCAAAGCCAAAGATGAAGTCTTCTGAAGCTTCAAAGACAATGTCTTCCGAAGCCAAAGACTGATTTCTTCCGAAGACAAAGAAGGCATGTCTTCTCATACTTTTGATAAAAGTTGAATCACCATTCCGCTGCCATCTCCGAAGACTCACCAACTAGCATGAGTTGGTGAAAAGTTCATGCTTTTGTCAACTGTAAATTAATGTGTTAAGTCTGTAACTTTCCAACTATGTATTTTTATCCTTATGTAATAGATAAGGATGTGAGTTATGACGTGTCATTGTCACTAGTCAAAAGACAATCTGCCTTTGTCTTTTGACTTACATTGATTCTGTTGTCTAGATTAGTGTTTTCAGCTAGCCTTTAACGTATGGTCGGCTGTAGGATTTAGTATAAAGTATCTCAATTACTTGTATTCAGAACGTAAGCTTTGTAACACTTGTTAAAACTTGAGGCAATATACATCATTCTTGAAAACCATGTTTGAGTGTTCTTATTTATTGGTATTGTTACTTGTGTTCATAGTTTCATCCTAACCGGTTTCCTATTTGATCTGCTAAGTGTTCTAAGCCTCTACTACTTGTGAAACTATTTTGACCCCCTTCAACGGTCCTACAGCCTTCATAATAAAATTTCAGATGAGTATCTTGCAAATAGCTTAGTGATTTATATAGAAAAAGAAATAGCTAAAAGCTTTGATTTAGAATGCATAATAGACGATTTCAAAGATCTTAAACATCGTTTAACTGAGTTGTAATTCTTCTTTCAGGTACTTTCGTTTCTCTCGTATCATTATTAAATATCTTTTTTCTATTTTATGTGTAAGGCTGGTCCTTTAAATGAAAAATATACTTTAGATATTTATAGTTTTTTTATTGTTTGACCCGACTCGAATCCAATCGGCCGAACCGAACCGAATCACTAACCTGATTACCAAGACATATAACCTCAAACATAGTGACACAAAAAGATATTGGTCCCGTGGTTGCGACTTTCGCCCCCCGCCCCCCTATACTTGTGTTTAAGCTTTGCCACTGCAACTGCAGACGAAATGTAGACAATAATAAATGGATGCTAACCTTTTAATTGTTTATCCCTTAACAAAGACCATCTTCTAAAAGCTATCCCTTAACAAAGACCATCTTCTAAAAGCAACAGCCAAGATCAACCAAAGATGTTACATTAGTCACATTATAGCTTCTATTTTGTTTAAGATGGTACTTAAATTCTATCGGACCCATATTACGAAAAGCAGCAGCCGGACAACAAATTGTATTTTGATAAGATGGGTTTTAACTTCATTATATATATCCATGTTATCACTACCGATATCAACAGAAACAGTAGGATTACAAAAGAAGCTAATGGAAATTAGCCATTAAAGTTAGTTAGTGCATAAAAAATAAAAGTAACTATACAAAATTAGGTGAAAATAACTTCACAAAAGATTTTTTTTCCATATTTGTAAAGTTTTATCATAACTCAAGTTTGGTGAGTCTAGATCGACTATGAGTCTATGATTATGCCCACCCTGCAAGTCCAATAAGCAACATTCCACTTTGTCGAAACATCTCCCACAAATTCAATTCCAAGCATGTACATGATTTGTTTTAGCAGATGCATTATTATCTTTTTGATTGAAAGTGGAGAAAATTTGTTTGTAAGTTAAAGGTTTTCTTTGAAACCTGAATTTTACATTATAGTACATGGCAATTCAAATATAAGATGTATATTAATTGTATTAGTAGATTGGTTTGAAATTCTAAAAAGTAAGAAAATATATTATTTCAAAAGTGTAACCAGCCATGCAATGCGGGGTTCTTTACTGGGGGATTGATGAACTAATAGAAAACGAGCACCGCCATACAAATTATCGCTATCGTCGCATCACACGGGTTTTCTACTACTATGTGTTTGTATGTATATATATCCACACACACACACTTATACATATATGTGAGAGCTCAAATAAAAACCATGTTTATAATTGAAAACTATGAAAACAGTAGGTTACGTATATATAACTCATACAAGTTACGTATATGTAACTCATAGAAGTTACATATGTGTAACTCGAATGGTCAACTTCTTCATTGTTTAAGGTTTAAATTAAAAAATATATAACCTAAATAATGACGTTTTAGTTTACTTAAATACACTTTAAAAAATTAAAATATTAACTAATTGATAACTTATGTGATTGGCTAGCTAGAGGTGGTTTTTACGGTTTTCAATTATAAATATATCTTTTATTTGATATATCTCCTATATATATGCATATATGCATGCATATATACATATATATATGACGTTTATATTGTTATAAAAGATTATTTCTTACATACAAGTTATTTAAAATACGAAGCAAATACGTATTATTTTCATACAAGAAGGCGTGTTTGACACATGATTCGGATGATAAACTCTATATATTTATATAATGATATATACTCACGGTTATTATTGTGTGATTTCAAGTCACGTTTAAGTATGGGCGAGGTTATACGAAAACATTAAACTGACGTAAAGTTTAGAACAAGTCTTTAAGCGAGCTTAAGTTCATTACCCGTATTTCATGCATAGAGTTTATTCTTAAAGCTCAAGTAGAATATATTAGTATATTACTTTATAGCATTCGGGTAGGACCATCTACTAATTCTGTCGTATTCTCAAGTCAAGAGCTCAAATGAGTATTCCCAGCCCCGGTTTCATTCTACTATTTCAGGGAACACATTCTTAAAATACTTAAGTTTACATACAAAACTGTAATATATTCTTTTCCATTTATAGTTTCCGCTAGTTACATAAACTTCACGAAATGGTAACCAAGTTTACTAAGTGTTTCAATCAGATCACTTATATTTTAAACTATTTCAATTACATCATTAAACTTTGAAGTGGTGTTTTAATCCTATATAATTAACCTGCTTAGTAGGTAATTTTTTATTTTATATTTAAACACATTAAACAAATATATAAATCACATTTAGAATTCCAAAATAATATAAAAAAACCCTAATATCTAAATCCATCTTCCTCCTTAGGTACAGGACATCCGATCATCTCCATCTCCCGTCGTCCCCCCCTCGCCGGACTCCGCTCCACCATCGCCCCGCCTGCTGGACTCCGCACCACCACCGTCGTCCCCCTTCGTCGCGCGCGCCGTGCCATCCTTCGTCCCACCATCGCTGTCAACCCCATCGCCCCCCCTCGCTAGTTGATCACGCCCACCACCATGGCCGCCCACCACCATCGCCGCCCACCACCATCTCCGCCACCAACACCGTCGTCCCACCACCATCGCAGCCCACCTAGGTCATCGTCAGCCGACCTGCGGACATCTACTACAGTCACCAAATCGATCGGAGCTCGTCGTTGTGTTTTCTCCGGCGCTGCTGGAGCTTTCACCTTCAGAACAACCGCGTACGTCTCGTGTCTTCGGGAAGCAGCGATCAATGCATTCTCCGGCGACATCCGAGCAGCGATCAATGCATTCTCCGGCGACATCCGACCTTCAACATCACGATCGTTAATAGAACTCGTATCGCCCCCATTAACACAAAATCCTTGAAACTCTTCGAGACAAATGTATAAATTACGAAATTATACCGTGCAAATACGTAAGCTGGATTTGAGGAACGAGAACGGCGACGACGACCGTGGCGACGAAGGATCCGACGACCGTGCGACGAAGGATCCGACGACCGGAGGAAGAACCGTGGGCTGTTGTTACTGGTGTCACATTGAAGCTTCGGACTGAGAGGCACCGATCGTGACGGCGGTGGTGGTGGTGCGGCACTGGAGGTTTGGGTTGGCAACGGAGTGAGATCGGAGCCGAGGCGTTGAAGGATTCGACGACGCACTGAAGAAAGCGAATCTGCTTGCGAATTTTGGAGTTGTGGTTGAAGAATTGGTGACGTTGTTATGATCATAGTTCAGGTCATCCATGGCGGTTGAATCTGGTTCTCTGGAGCTTGATGTGCAGAAAGCTCTTCGCCATTTGAAGACCATGTTGCTGAGTAAGTAATTGGCTGCTTGTTTGATCTTTGATGGTGATGGTGGGTGTAAATTGAAGTTTCAGAGGATTGGATTGGATTGGAGTGATGTGATAATAATTAAGAGGAATAATTTTATTAATTATTTTTAATTTTTTTTAACATTTTTAAGTTTATTACCTACTATTCAAGTTAATACACATGATTAGAACATTAAAATAAAGTTTAGTGACCTGATTGGAACAAAAAAATTATGAGTGACTTAATTAGAACAATTTTCAAACTTGATTACTATTCTATAAACTTACCCCTATATATTACATGTAGTAAGGAATTATCACACTTAAACTTGTTATTTACACAACCGATTAACTCATGGATTAAAGTTACATTTTAATATGTAGTAAGGTTGGAGTCTGATGGTGGTAGGGGTATTCATGTCACACCCACCACACTAAATCACACACCCACCACACTAAATCACACACCCACCAATCAAAACATGTCACATCACACCACACCACAACCACGCCAATTAACTGTTTTATTAATAAAAAAAATTATAAATTATAAATATAAAAAATACATTAAATAAAAAACATAAAATTTAATAATATGGCAATATTAAAACTAAAAATCTACAAATTAAACTCTCAACCACGTATCCGGGCAATTTGACATTCCCGTACAATGACGTTCTTCAATATCGGTTCGGGGACTTCTTCTTGTACGTATTGATGTGGGTTTTGAAAAGGGTTTGGGATGTTAGTATAGTAAGAAATTTGTGGTAGGTTTTGAAACCGATGGTTGGGTGGATTTGTAAGGATTTTGTAACCAATCGGTTGTATGCGGTGCTGGTGGGTTGAACGATTGGGTAGAATACGCCGGTTCACTTGGACCCGACTACACCTTCGGTCGAGATTCTTAGGAGCTTTGGCTTCGGGATTTTGAGGATTTTTTGGTGGGATCCATTTTTTGGTGAATTTGTATAAGAGAAGATAAGAAGCATTTGAGAATAATGTAATATTTATGAGCTTGAGTTTAGTATTTATAGTGTAATTTTATTTTTTAGGTGAAAGACCGCGTACATCTTCCCTTAGATGGGACGGACCCTCCCTGGACCCTGCGAAAACGCGGGAGCTCTTTGCAGCACCAGGTACGCCCTTTATAGTCGTTTGGGGTGGTCGAACCGGCCGGTTGTACCCGAGTCGGTGGTCGGACCGGGAACCGGACCGGTTTTGAAAAATTTTTTATTTTTTTTTACTTTTTTGAGTAAAAACATGGTGTTGAACTATAAATTAGTGTGCTAGATCAAAAAGTAAAATTGAATTCAAAAAACGGGCTCGCACGGGCCTGAAGTTGCATTCGTGTCCGCGACACGTGCGGGCACACACGAGTTCGCTAGAAATCCAGCATTTTTCCCCATTTTTGCACCCCCCTACGCGCGGGTAGTACTTGTGACAAAATATAACATAAAGATACACTAGAGTGATAAAAAAATTACTTATAAACCAAACATCATTTGTCCCCACACCAATGTGGGACAAAGTGTTCACCATAATCTTAAAAATACATTCACACACACCCAAATATACTTAAATTTTATATATAACTATAAAATACATATATAAATCATATATAAATTACTTATATTTAATTACATATATAAATATAATTAAAATATAGTTAAATCCGGTCCGACCGGTCCGACCACCAAACCAGTAAGGCGTCCGGTTCGACGTCCGATCCGGTTCTGAAAACATTGCTCAAGATAACAGACTACTATCACCGCCCCAATCTAAGAAGCTTAAAATCAGCATGTAAAAGAACACAAATTACTCTATTATTATTAGACAAGGAAATGAATAGTAGTTTTTTGTTTTCCTCTGCTCTTAGGCTCAAGTTTATTTAAATGTGGTGGACCGGTAATCTGATTGTTTCGCAGAGAACAAACGTTGGTTCGAAACCCGTTGTTCCTTCCCTTTTTTCCCCTGTTTTAGTGCTTTACATGTGTTATGTTCGGGCATCTTCGTTTTGTAACGTCTGTCCTTTATTTGCTGCTGCTATTTAAAAGGTTCTGCGGTTGCCTTCTTCTTTTCTTTGGCCGCTCTTTCCAATCGAAATCAGTGTCCGGGATTAAAGCTTTTCATCCACCGGTTGTAGCTGATGTTGGCTTTTGAATCCCAAATCAGGTTTGCTTTTCTTCTTTGCTCATTTCAGCTAATGTTTTTGCTTTCAATAGTTCAATTTAGTGGTTTTCTAAGGTTCTTTTACCTCTTGAATGTGTTCGCATGAGTTGGTTCTCTGTTTTTGTGTGTTTTGGGTTGTTTTGTTTTCAAATGGTTCAGATTTTTGCCTGCACACAAGTTGTTCGACAAAATGTCAAATGCAGGATGCATACTTTTTTCTCTACATATCACCATTTTATGTTCGTTTTTTTGTGCTTCAATATACAAGGAACTCTAAATATTCAATTAGATCAGTTTTTTTTTCAATTTCATGGTTTCTTACTTTAATGCATAAGTTTGTTTACTGCCCTCTGATCTTGATTCTTTTAATATGGTTATGTGTAGCTGATTGAATCAGCTGTTACTTTTGATCATGTTTGGTTGGAATATTTGTTGTTAATTGTTCAGATTCCACTTATATACAAGACAAACTTAAGCGAGTGCTTCTGTTTCTGAAGATGAATATAGAGTGTTTATTAGTTCATTACCTCCACCAATATATTTGCCCATCAGAGCAGCCCCTATTTTCTAGCCTTATGAGTAAATAAAGATACAATTAAAAATGAAAATTTATTGTAAAATAGACAGTGGATGTCTTAGATTTAGTAACTAATTAACAGATACATAATGGTCCTTTATTAGCTTTATTCTTGATGTTATTGATTTTAGTAGCTATCTTTACGTATGAACGGAGCGGACCAGAGTTAAATATGTGATGATTATTTATGTTAGCCAGTAACGTTTCTGTAGAAAAAGTATCTAAGATCTGATAGAAGTGTTGGTTATAGAACTCAAATAAAACTTCTTAGGTAAGAGAATCAGATAGCATAAGGTTTCCCTCCTAAAGGTCAAATATTCATTCTTTACCACGATTTGAAAATAAATGAAAATACAGAAGCTACACTGAAGGTTTTTAATATTTTTACACCCCTATTCTGCAGGTTTATTTATATAACTTGAATCAATTTAATCCCTGCCAAAATAAGATCTCCGTACCGCCTTCTTCCTTCGTTAGATACTTGGTTTTTCATTTGAACCTGATTACACAATTTAACGTGCAATTTCTACACTGCTAATCGTGAGCATTATTTCTAGAGCTTAAACCAATTTCATTATATGTAAGCAACTACAAAAACATAAAAGATTAAGAGTAGCAACCTAGCTATTCTAAGACCCATGCATCCCCACACCCCCTTTGTAAAATCTCTGTTGGTTTGTGCATTTATATTTTTTTTTCTGACCTGGGCTTGAGTCAGTAATTGGACTTTTATTTTATTTGGCCATTCATAATTACACTTTACATGTGTTTGATTTGCTTTGTTGTATTCGTATTTAGCTTTGCACATCATAGTTATAATGTATAAGTTGTAGGCATAGGCTTTACATCTCATTGCTTTTGATTCTGTCTTATGTTCTTGGCTTTTCGTCAGCGTCATTTTCAGATTAGTTGCCATGGCCACGACACAAACTGATTACTGTGTATTTAGCTCGGTCATCTCGAACACTGGGTATTTTGAGCTTATTAGTTATAGCAACATCTACAATAGTGATAGACATTTTGTAAATTCTAATCATATATAACAGCAGCTATGATGACATTGCCTCTTTTGTAAATAATACTAGACTTAGTAAGCAATATGAATTCTAAAAAAATTCATTTTGTATAACGCAAACCAACAAAATCGAAACAGCAACACACGCATACACAATAATTGAGCCCGCGCAGCGCGCGATAGAGTATTCCTAGTTCATACTAAACAACACCAGTGGGAAAACCAAGATCAAAAGGGAAGATAAGAATACCACAGCAGTCAAAGTGGTGACACCATACAACAAACAGGTGGTGTGCAGCCATGATTTCCGAGCAACAATTCCATAAATAGAAGCGATCGAAAGGGGCTAGGCGAAGAGAAGCTCGAGCCAAATAAGACCCACGAAGAAATGGGGTTTTTGAGAAACCAAATAATCTTCGTATTCATGGGTGTACCACTTCTTGAGGCTCACGAGGACCTCATGGAAGATATCGGAAGGAAGACATGTTTGAGCATCGAGAAGTGGGGCTGCAATTGCGATTATGAGGAAGAAGATGAACAGAATTACGTCGATTAGCTTCATCGTTAGCCTCCATCCTCACTTCTGTGAATTTGAGCTTCTTCTCAAGTTCGGATTATGCGTTTAACATGAGTACAATTGTTAGGGAGAGAAAAGATAACAGGGGAGAAGACACAATCTGAACTAACTCTCATCAGTTAGCTCAATTCCTTTTATTAAGTTGACCGTTAGGTTCGTTACAACTAATCCAACAATTACAACTAAGTCCCTCAACTAATATTGAATATGTAAAACACCCCTTCAACAACTAACAATACTAAACATGACTAACAATACCCTCCCCTTAACAAAATTTTTGTCCTCAAAAATGAAAGGAGGGAAAGCGCAATTAGAATTCATCCAAAAACTCCCAAGAAGGTTCAGTAACTGGTAAATCTTGCCAGTGAACAAGAATCTGAACTGCCATACGATTACGACGTTTAGCAAGTCGGCGATCGAGAATGGCGCGCGGTTGCAGCGTGAAACGTGAAGCCATAGGAAGAGGAACCACCGGAGCATGCTGACCATGAGCTTTCTTCAATTGAGAAACATGGAAAGTAGGATGGATTAAAGAATCGTTCGGAAGATCCAAACGATAAGCAGACGATCCAAACTTGTCCACGATCAAGAATGGTCCATAAAATCTGGCAGATAATTTGGGGTGCCGATGGAGCTTCAAAGAAGTTTGAACAATGGGTTGCAGCTTAACAAAGACCCAATCACCGACAGAAAATGTGCGCTCCGAACGATAGGCATCCGCAAATTGTTTCATGCGATTGCGGGCCATAGCTAGATGCTGTTTAAGAAGCTGAATCATCCGTTCCCTATCACGAAAGAGATCCTCAACCGCAGCAACTGTGGTATCCGAAGAAATATGGGGTAAATGAATTGGAGGCTTAAACCCAAATAAAGCTTCGAATGGAGACATATGGATTGCCGAATGATAAGTGGTATTGTACCACCACTGAGCAAGAGGAATCCATTTAACCCACTGTAAAGGAGCATCTATTGTCATACATCTTAATTAAGTTTCCACGTAACGATTGAGAACCTCTGTTTGTCCATCGGACTGAGGATGATATGCACTAGAAGTGGCCAATTCAACTCCTTGAAGCCGCATAAATTCCTTCCAAAAACTACTCATGAACACCGGATCTCGATCAGAAACGATTGTCAAGGGGTTACCATGGAATTTAAAAACATTGTCAAGATAAACTTGAGCCAAAGAAGCTGCTGTATAGGGGTGAGCAAGTGGAATAAAGTGCCCATATTTAGTCAACCTATCAATGATCACCCAAATAGTGTTTTTTCCATGAACTTTAGGTAACCCCGAGATAAAGTCCATAGAGATATCAGTGAATATTGATCGAGGAATAGGTAATGGGTTAAGTAACCCAGGAGTAGCAATGGTTTCATACTTCGCTCGTTGATAAATCAAACAACTCTTAACAAATTGATGAATGTCTTTTGAACAACATTTCCAATAGAAAAGTTCTCGGAAACGAGCTAGAGTTGGTTTAAAGCCAGAATGCCCACCCAAAGATGAGGCATGACACCAAGAAAGAATTTCTTGTTGTAAATTAGGGTCCTTTCCAATCATCAATTTACCCTTCCTGGTCAAGAGATGCCCATTCCAATGTCGGTTCTTGATTAATTGACCAGCTTGTAGTTGAGAGATAAGTTGTGAAAGGGTGGGATCAGTAACCAATGATTGCTTGATTTTCTCTAGCAAAGGAGACCCCAATGAGCTAAGTGTCAATTGAAACAATGCTAAACCAGACACTCTGGATAATGCATCAACCACCTTATTTTCACACCCCTTCTTATACGTAATTTCATAATCATATCCCATCAACTTGGAAAGCCGCGTCTGTTGAAGAGGAATGATGATTTTTTGGCTTAACAAATGCTTTAAACTCTGTTGATCAGTCTTTATGATAAAGTGTTTGAGAATCAAATAATGGTGCCACGTTTCCACCGCAAGCAAGATGGCCAAAAGCTCCTTCTCATACACCGATAAAGCTTGTTGTCCGATCGATAAAGCTTTACTAATGAAAGCAGTAGGGTGACCCTCCTGCATCAACACAGCTCCTAAGCCTTTGGCTGAGGCATCAGTTTCAACAACAAATGTCTTAGTAAAGTTGGGCAAAGCTAACACGGGAGAAGAACAAAGAGTTGTCTTCAAGGCATCAAAAGCTACTTGAGCATTAGATTGCCAATGGAAAGCATCTTTTTTGAGTAAGTCGGTCACAGGTTTAGCAATGGATCCGAATCCTCGTATAAACCGCCTGTAATATCCAGCTAGACCCAGAAACCCCCGTAGTTGTTTAACATTGATAGGTGTAGGCCACTCCTTAATAGCTGCAATTTTCTTAGGATCAGTAGAAACACCTTGGCCCGTAATAATATGGCCTAAGTATTCAACTGAAGTACCCCCAAAAGAACATTTAGATTGCTTTGCTTTAAGTTGATGACTTCTCATGATGGTTAGTACCTCATGCACATCTAATAGATGCTGCTGCCATGAATTGCTGTAAACGAGGATGTCATCAAAGAAAACCAAGGTGGTTCGCCTCATGACAGGTTTGAATATAGAATTCATCAAGGATTGGAAGGTAGCAGGTGCATTAGTAAGGCCAAAAGGAAGGACCAAAAATTCGTAGTGGCCCTGATGGGTTTTGAAAGCAGTTTTGTGAATATCTTCCTCATGCATTCGAATTTGATGATAACCGGATCTTAAATCCAGTTTGGAAAAAACCGTGGCTCCCCCTAACTCATCAAGCAGCTCCTCAATTAATGGGATTGGAAAGCTATCTTTCACAGTTGCTTCATTGAGTCTCTGGTAATCCACACACATTCGAAAGGTACCATCTTTTTTGTTAACTAACACCACTGGAGCAGCATAAGAACTATTGATATTCCTTATAACACCTGAATCCAATAACTCCTGTGTCATTTGTTCGATAACATCCTTCTGAGCACCAGGATATCGATAAGGTTTTAGGTTGAGATTAATGGGCTCATCTTTCAGTTTGATCTTGTGATCACAAGATCTTTTAGGAGGTAATCCTTTAGGAATCTCAAAAATGTCAGGAAATTGAGATAAAAGGTGGAGCATCTGATCATTGGTTGAAGTAGATTGAATAATTGGCTTATGTTGTGATGTACCCTCAGAATGCAAACTGAATAAGTGTGCCTGTACCACCTGAGTGTTGTTGTTTAATAACGTAGTCATTTTATGCATGGTGCATGAATTGACTCCTTGATTGGACACCCCCTTCAAAATGAATGGGTGGTTATTGACCTTAAATTCCATAGTTAGAGATTTAAAATTCCAAACTATGTCATTTAAAGTTTGTAACCACTGTACCCCCAGAACTACATCATAGTTACTCAATGGAATAACCAACATATCGGCTTTAAACCAAGTACCTTGCATGGACCATTGGAAGTCTTTACAAAGTTGGTCGCATGAAAGAGTATTGCCATCAGCAATAGTAACAGGAATGGTGAGATGGTCTGCATATTACCATTGAGTTTGCTTGCCAATTGCTGATCCACAAAATTATGAGTAGATCCACTATCAATCAATATTTGCAATGGCTGCGTACCCAATGCCCCCACTACCTTCATTGTAGAAAATGAAGGAATTCCCATAATTGCATGCAAAGAAATATGAGGTTCTTGCACCACCGAGTCCTCTACATCTTCCCTCCGTACCTCATCTTCATCATCAGGCTCATCAATGACTTCAAACAAGAACAACTGCTTGGTATTAGAACACTTATGCCCTGGTGTGTATTTTTCCGAACACCAAAAGCATTCACCCCGTGCTCTTTTGTCATCAAATTCTTTACTAGTCAATCTCTTAGTAGTTCGAACAGCATTCACCGGATTGGCTTTAATTGCAGGTGTAGGAAGTAATGGCAATTTAGATCCTACTCCAATAGGTAAAGATTGGTAAGGTTTAGAATTAGGCCTGAATGAAGATTTACTTGCATTCACAGTTAAATTGGCCTGATTCTGCAACCTTGCTAATGAATGTGCTTCCCTCAACAGCTTAGGTTTGAATAACCGAACAAAACATTTAATATCGGCTTTTAAACCTTCAATGAACAAACTTACAGCATATTCTTCAGGTATATCAACCTTGTTCAGCAGAAGATCGAATTTGTCACAATAATCTTCCAAATCATCCACCTGATTCAACGCCTTCAAAGCACCCATAGCATCTTCGATCAATGTAGAAGCAAACCTTGCTTGTACAGATCTCATATATTCTTTCCAAGGAATCTCAGATTCTGAAGTTCCTCTAGACTTAACGAAATTGTTGTGCCACTGAACCGCTCGTCCTTCTACATGCACCGCTGCATAACGAACCTTCAATCGCTCGGGAGTCTCATCGATGGCAAAGAAATGTTCACACCGTTGGATCCAACTCTCAACGTCCGAACCATCGAATTTTGGGAATTCGACTCTCGAAAAGCGATTATTGCTACGAGTCAATCTCGTATCTTCATCGTCTTTAGTTTTATTAGCACCTTCATTCACCGTCTCTTCACGGACCGATGAACTCGAAGAACTAATCACGTGCAAATTCTTGATCACTTCACCAATTTGCATTTTCAACGACGCCATTTCTGTCGTCAATTGATTCTTCATATCGAACATCTCCACCGCTTGCTTCTCCGAAGCGGTTTTGATTCCTTCCAACTCAATTCGATTCTTCTCAGCTGCAGATTCCAATCGAAGAAGGGTTACTTCATGCTCCTTGATCGATTTCTCGATCTCTTGACTTCTGGTCGACATTGAATCTTATTCAGTCGTCATGGATAGGATAGTGGTGGCCGGATTCAGAACTTCCGATGAAGATCGGTAGCTCTGATACCAACTGTTAGGGAGAGAAAAGATAACAGAGGAGAAGACACAATCTGAACTAACTCTCATCAGTTAGCTCAATTCCTTTTATTGAGTTGACCGTTAGGTTCGTTACAACTAATCCAACAATTACAACTAAGTCCCTCAACTAATATTGAATATGTAAAACACCCCTTCAACAACTAACAATACTAAACATGACTAACAACAATTTTTCTACTCAAGAACCCACGAGGGTTTTGCAGAACTGAAGAGAAACAAGGGTTTTGCAATAGATCGAGGGATCACAGAGAGAGTGAAAGGGGTTAAGAGGTTAGAAGTGACTAGAAGTAACTGGTCCACATCTTCACCAAGAAGACTCCGCGCAAACGTTTTTTAATGAAACATCTTCAAAAAATCAAACAGTCTGCAGAAGGAAATGTCTGTGCGTGGTCTGCGCGACGTAGACATAAGAGCTCAAGAAAAGCGTCCTGAAAAAAAACAAAAAGCCCCTATGTAAATTGCATTTACTTGCTATAAAAGTAGAGTAAATAACGAATTCATTAACTATTTTTAGTTGACACTTTTTAACATTTTTTTGGCAATAGCTAGACGCTATCATGATTGTGTTAAAAAATAAGACTACATTTAGATGATGTTTGTTTTTTCTGCAAAATGTCTACGACCACCTATCTGTTTCCCAGCCGGGATCGCACCCCCAACCCCCACAGGAGAAAACTCATTGCTTAGAAAACCTTGTTGCTCAACTCTAAGTATTTTACTCAAAGTGAAACTTGAACCAATGACTTTCATTTATTTACATGACATAGATATCTCACCTTAACCATTTGGGAAAAACAATATTCTCTAATATTCAGTTTCATAACATTCCTATGTCTCTGCTTTAACAGGAATGTGATAAGAGGATAAAAAGACAATCGCAACAACACACAAGTCAAAATTCTAATTAAACTAAAAGTAATAATTACTCATTACTAAACAAGAATTAAATTTCAGACATCTTTATTCTTCAATCTAATTTAGCAAACTAAATATATTCTTTTAAATACTCGAGGTTAGTTTATGTAAATTAAAATGGTAAAAGAGGAAAATTTACTTTATAGAATAGAAAATGGACATGTTGCCTGATCACCATAATTGACCAAGTTCAAGGGAAAATACACTCTTTCCTTATTCATGTTCAACTCAAGGAATTGGTTTATCAAAAATCACAAACAAAATCGCTGTCATCTTCATATCAAGGACCTTACTTGAGTTTTGCAAATAGCTTAGGTGCAACCTGCAACCAAGTCAGCCTCGGTATTAGAAAACCCAGGTTATGCTTAACGGGTCAACTTTAAAAGCATAGATAACAATGAAATGTGTCAATCAGGCTTGAGCTCACCAAAGTGTTACTCAAATGTTTTCAACTCTTAAATGAGCTTGTTCAAACAAACTATTTGTTAACAATTTAGTATGTTCAGTAATATTAATGTGTCTACTTGTTTTGACCAGTTACCCAACCAGCCCAACATCCCCCTTTCACGGCCTCTGCACAGATTGATTCCACAAAGAAGGGAAATGTACAAGAGCTGACGAGAATAGGCTTACACATTTGTCAACACACTGCCAATAATCAAAGTACTGTCCGGTGCAATGTTTGTGGCCCGTTTCATCAGCCTCAACTCTTTTCACACATCCCTGCAAAATTGTAACAAACTAAATTAGAAACGTCTTGAGCAACTCAAATAGGTTGATTACACCTAACAAAAATTTTGTTGACTTTATCGATATATTGTTATAAAATAAAATGGGAAAATAGGTAAAATCAGATAAAACATCTTAAAAACACATGAAAATCATAGTCCAATGCAGAATATCAATCTATTGACTATAAACATCCTAAATTGTTAATTCACAAAATCGATCAATACTGAAGCAATTTAACTTTTGATCATATTTGACCAACACATTATAAATAAAAAATTGACAGAAAGTGTTTCAGTCTAGCAAACCCGAGCCAACCAGGATCAAGCCATACCCAAAAGTACTCATTTCACCTGCTACCCATTTTGTTCATTTTAATCAGTAATCACTAAAGAAAACAGTCAATCTTGCAAATTTGTCACTTCCAATCGACAATTATAGAACCATGGTGGCCAAGGTGCTTGCCTAGATCTCACGTGTAGCCCAGCGCAGCCACAACCTTGCTCCAGAAGCTCCATTTTCAGGTGCTCAAGGCGCATATTCAAGCCAAGTTCCGACCCAATTCCGGTCAAGGTTTCGTCAAACAGGTCTGAAACAATTACACCAACCCTAAACAAGCCTAGAATCAACCTAAAACAGACCAAGCTCAAAACAAGCCTAAATTATAAAACCCCTATAAATGGTACATTATACTATGTGTCTCGCTTAAAAACCCTCACTTTTTGAGCACCTTGCGCCTAGGCCCAACGCTCACCCTTTGCACCTTGAGTGCGCCTTGCACCCTTGAGTGAGACCTGAATAAGCCAGTGTATAACATTGGATTTTTTTTCTTAAAATCATACTGCAAAAAGCCAAAATATTAAGTGAAGCTGAATAAGCCAGTGTATAACATTGGGTTTTTCAGAAGAGAATACTTATTTAGTTACCGCCATCATACATTTCTTTAATCATTCTTTGCTCATAAAACCTTGTATGTTTTCCCTTTTATATTTGTTGTTTCTTGACTAATATTTTCTTGCTTTATAATTTTTTCTTTGTTGATAACTAAACAAAGAAAGCGAAACAACAAGCATGTTGTTATTTACTAATAAGTATTTACTACTATGTTTCGTATTTCTTGATTATCAGTTTCGGAATTTCAACTGAGTGTTGATATTTGTTATGATGTTTATTTATTGACCTGGCTGGAAAACACTATGATAGAAACTTAGTCGGCTTGATTGAATTAAAAACGAGTACAGATAGTGTAGTCCTTTTCGAGATGTACTAATCTCCAAACCATAAACCAGAAATTCAAATACTAAACTCTCTCCTCTCAACTAGAACATTAAAACACACATATATAGACTACTATAGCTACTAACTGCCCACTAAATCCTACCCACTAAGCCTAAATAACCGCATCAACCCCCACCTCCTAGACCAGCCCCCTTTTTCCCGCCAAACCATGTTGACTGGGTCCGCCCCGACCCAGACTAACCCATGGGGATCGTATCACTGTTGCCCGCCTGAAGAACCGACTTGTCCTCAAGTTGAGATGAAGCTGTGCGGTGGAATTTTGAATGGTCGTCACCTAGAAGAATGATCTGATCATCCTCATTTCCAACAGCCTCTAAGAGCTTAAAAGTCCCTGTTTTACAACGGTGCCCAGGACCATACTTTTCCCCACATCGGTAGCATTCCCCCAGCACGTACCTGCCTTGTTTCTCTGCCTCAGTTAGGCGCTGCTCAGTAGGCTTCTGATGAGCTGTCTTGGAGAGCTTCACTTGAAGGAACTGATTTTGACTCCGAGTTGGTGTTAGAACTAGTACCCTTTTCTGATGGAGATGAAGTGAACTTGGACTCAAACTCAAGGGCTATACTCATAGCCTTGTAAACAGTTTTCGGTTTGTGAATTCGGACATCAGCTTTGAGATCATCTTTGAGACCGTTGATGAACACCCCTAATAGGCAGTGCTCAGGCCAATTAGTAACCCGAGAAGATCGCTTGGCGAATTCCTGTCAGTATTCTTGCACGGTTCCGGTTTGTCGAATGCTGCATAAATGTTCATCGGGATTCTAAAATTCGGTTGGGCCGAAGTTTTTCTGGAGGGCGTGAACCAACTCTTCCGAAAACTCGATCGAGTTGTCAGTGGACAACCAAGAATAAAGGTCCAAAGCGTCACCTTCTAAGTGCATCGATGCGACATCCACTTTCTCATCTTCGGGGATGTTATAATAACGGAAGTACTTTTCGGCTTTCAAAATCCATCCGCGAGGATCCCTAGTACTAAATGTAGGAAATTCGAGTTTGTTGTAGGGGCGAAAGTGCCTGCTGCTGTTCCATGAGGACTCGCCGTCATCCCACCGCCCAAGACCACCACCCGATTTGCCTTTGTTGGCCTGCAACTTCAGGGCTGCAACATCCTCCTTCATGGAATCCAAGGTCTCAAGTTTTGCAGCGATTGCTGCTAGTTGGGCAGCGATTTGATCAGGTTGAACGCTGCTGCTGTCATCACTCCGGGTCTGCACCATCTTCGTGTTCCCGGCAATGGAACCAAATGATAGAAACTTAGTCGGCTTGATTGAATTAAAAACGAGTACAGATAGGGTAGTCCTTTTCAAGATGGACTAATCTCCAAACCATAAACCAGAAGTTCAAATACTAAACTCTTTCCTCTCAACTAGAACATTAAAGCACACATATATAGACTACTATAGCTACTAACTGCCCACTAAATCCTACCCACTAAGCCTAAATAACCGCATCACCCCCCACCTCCTGGACCAGCCCCCTTTTTCCCGCCAAACCATGTTAACTGGGTCTGCCCCGACCCAGACTGACCCATGGGGATCGTATCACACTATAATAGAAGCATGTTTGCATTATACAATATCCTATACATCAGTAAGTTTTTAGGAGGTCAGGAGGTGATATAGCATAACACCAAGTCAGGTCCATAATATAAATTACTTTATGTGAAATGCTCTTCTTAATCTCCTTATCAACATTCTCTTTGATAGTAATCAACATGGAATTGAGAGAAAATCTTTGAACACCTCGTATATGTGCATGTTGGCAATACATATATACCTACTTGCATTGCTAATGTTGCAGTGAATATGATTTATCTTCTGCCTGAAAATGATACAACTATAGAGGACCTTAGACTTTAAGTGGTCTATCGTTTTCTTTATCAGCATTTTACAGGTATCATATTCTTCTTATAAACACAATAAAATGTATTCTTTACCATGGGTCGACCCAGCTGGGTTCTCGGGTAGCTTTGAATCAGTCAAAGCAGTCTAACTAATATATGTCAATCAGTAAGTATGGAGATAGTGGGCTAGAGCATAGTTACCGAATTCGCTTCAAGGCCCGCGATTTCCAAATTGGTTTGTGATGTACCAGATTGGAATTCGTAATCGATCAGTCGCTACTGCAATCTCATCAAAAATCGCTGGTACGTCGATACAAATGAGTGAGAAATCGTGATTTCTTACTGATGATATGTCGATTCCATGAAGCTTGAAATCGTAATTTTGGGGTGTTCGCCGTTCGAATTCAAGAAACCGCGTTCCTCATTTGGCGGGTAATTAGAGATCGACGACTGCCATGAATGGACCGGCAACTCTTTACGTACAAACATGTGTTCCAAACTCCCAACAATAATCTTTACTTTTCCCTGGACATCCATTAAAGCCTACAATATGTATAAATTACTTTTCATCTTCAATCATCCAATTTGTGTTTCTTATGTTCTATTTCATCCGATTTCTCCAATGACTTTTGGCTAAAAACGTATTAAAATTGTTTTGATTTTAAAATTGGGTACATCGAACCATACTCTATGGTACACACGAACCGAACCCCTTCGTACTAAATTCGTCCAAATTAGCGAATTGTGTACCCGTACCAGAGCAAACTGCGAATTAGGTTACTATGGGGTAGAGACATGGTTTAAAAAAATCGGCTGAGGCCGCCTCGAGGGGCACCTCGAGACGAGGCGGTAAGAAAACGAATATGAGGCGGCACCTCATGGGTTCAGTTTGTGCCCTACGCCTCTAAGGGCCAAGGCGGTAAGAAAACACATGAGGCGGGCTTACGACTTGGTTCGCCTCAATGATTTAGACTATCTGTGTCTATTTCAAACATTCCGTGTCTTTTTGAAGTTTAGACTTTGTGTCTTTTACTGACTATTAAATCTAATAATGAAATTAGTCTGGAAAATTCTTTGTTTGATGATTACTATTTTATTTTTGTGACATTTATAACTTTTATACTTATTGTCGAGAGTTTTATTAGTGTGGTTCTTGTATTTGGAGTCTTGCCCTACTCGAAACTGGGTTGTAACTGTTCTTAACTTCTTACATTTCCATAATCAAAGCAAGCCGACTTTCTATCTAATTGCGGTGAAGTTGTGTTCTAGTTTACTATTAGATATTAATTGCAGGTTCTATCAAATACACACTCACCAACACAAATAAAAAATAAAAGAACCTTAATGTAGCTAGAAGAAACCAATTACTTGCAATCAAACATTTGAGACGTCTTACTAAGTTAAGTAATTTGTAAGTAAGATCTTAGATATGTTCAAAGTCAGAACCTATTGAAAATTATTTCTAGCATAGTCATTTCATTTTCTTAAAAACTTCAAGAAGATACTAAAGACCTATTTATCATCAAATTGAATGGTATTCCTTTACACTGTATTGTCTCTTACTATTTGTCACAGATTAAAACCCATTTTGACAATGCCCATGACATAGACCATAAATACAAATCAACTTTGGATGCTGGCATACTACTGATTTCAACTATTTAGCAGACACAAAAACTAACTAATTGCAAATTTGCAATAAAAAATGCAGGAGCATATAGAAAATGCAGACGTGAAGTCAGATGCAAGTGAATATATGAAATACAAAATTTGAAATTCTAGGTATATTAAAAAAAACCTGATAGTCAAACCAGGCTCTAACACACTTGGGCTTGCACAAATCTTCAAAATACTTCTTCTGGTCAACCGGTTCCTCATCCGACCTTAAGTGAAGAAACAAAGGTGCACATAAACAAAAACTCAATTAGCAAATCTCTTAAGCGTCAAATACATGATCCAAACAAAACTAAGTGTAAGAAGTATATTATGTCCCATAACCTCAAGATAAAGGTAAGTTTTGCCACCCTACTCGTTTGGTGAGATTTCACTAAATAAGTTTGTTTGTTTGTTTGTAACCTCAAGATAAAATAAACTCAGAGACAAAAAATATATGATGTTTCTTTAGTTGCACACCTTCAGCCTCTAGAAAACCACTCACAGAAAACATCTAGAACTCAAATTCATGCTTTAAAAGCCAGAAGTGAGTGAGTTACTACTAAAAGATCATCTTGCAAAAAAATAAAAGTTAATCGTTACAAATTCTCTAGCTTCCTATGACGGCAGTTTAGAACACAACACAAGAACACAAACACAAACTTGTATAAACATTACCAAGTTTAAAGTTAGAGAAAATTCAATAAACTGAAAGAGGGATTACTGACATAATGATAGACAAGTATAAAGCAGGAACAGCTGAAAGCAAGCACGTCAAATGAATCACCTGCAAAGACGCTGAGTTTGATCATCGATTCAAATATGTGCGAAACCCTAATTGACAGATCGAGTGAATATATTGCAGATCTAATGGAGATTATAATTATTATTAATGGAGAAGACGAATGAAGATATGTATGTTACCGTGAAAAAGGGTGGGGTGTTGAAGGAGTAACCGTCGACGAAAGATGAGGGCGAGAAAAAGGAGGAAGGGCTCCTTTTATTCCTTGCGTCACCGTGTGGCTTGTGCAACTCAAGGTTTTTTTGCTTTTTTTTATTTTCACCCAGTAAAGAGGTGCGCAAGCCGGGTTTTTTTTCCCGAACCAGGTCGGGTTCAACCCGAACCGGGTTCAAATCAATGTTTTTAAAACCTGGTTTGACCAAAGTCGGGTCGGTTCCCATACCGGTTTAGGGCCAATAAAACCCAACCCGATAAGAACCGGTCCGGTTTGGTTCCTAACCGGTTTGGGTCTAAAAACCGGTTCCAAAACCGGTATTTTTTTTATTTCAATAAATAATATATTTAAAGTATACAATTTATTTAAAAGTAGATTCAATAAAACAACTGCAAATATGTTTTTATTGAGTGGTATTTCTTTAAAAAGTACATTAAAAATAAACTTAAAATAAACACTTATATGGATTTTTAAACAAAATAAAAGATACATCTTGCGAATATAAGTTTTTTAAATTTAATCGTATTCATCGGTTTGTGTGTCAATGCGTTGAGACAAATCATAAACGATTTCTTTGTCGGAGAGCGGTGACGATCGTCCGTTTTGTACTTTTTGTTCGTGTATTTCTTCTTCAATAGGTATTTCTTCTTCGATGGGTATTTCTTCTTCAATGTTTGATTTATATTGTCTTCGTTCGCCCGCATCTAAGTGGTCTTTTAAACAAATACACATTTCTACCGTTGTTGGAGTAAGTCTTGTCTTCTTATCGATAAAAGCATGCCACTAACAGAAAATGCAGATTTCGAAGCTACCGTGGAAGCTTGGACGGTTAGTAAATCACGGGCCATAACGGTTAGAATTGGAAATTATGATTTCTTCTTTTTCCACCATGTCAGAATATCAAACAATAGAAACTCCTCGGGAGTCATAGTAGATAAAAAATCGGTTCAGGTATACCTCTCGAGCTCGCTACTTGGGGTGTTATCCCTTTGTCGTTTACTGTTTTCATTTCTCAAAATATTATATAAATTAAGTATCGTGTCTACTTGAACTCGACGAACTCGATTCCATTACGGTCGATGACCGGTGGATGTTTGATGTTATACCATATTTTTCAAGATAAACATTAAACATTTTTTTAAGATAATCATTAAATATTTTTCTGTATTAGACGCAAAAAATTGATTTTGTTCATGTAAATCTAATAAGTTATTTCATCAATTAAAGTTTCACCCCCAAAACATTTAAGCACGGGTCTAATACGGTGGAACACGTAAAATGGGGCGTAGTTCGGAAAAATATTTTTAAAATTTTCTTTCATAGGCGCCACCATTGCTAAAAACATGTCGTTTCTTTCTTCAAATACACTTAATTTATGTGTCATTAAATACACTTGATTAAGTATTAGACAACTTGTCGGATAATAAACCCCCGATAATTTTATAGTTGCGTTTCTAAAAACCTTTAAAAATTGAGTTATTTCTTGAATGCATTCCCAAACCTCTAACAAAAACGGAACAAACCGACCACGCATCGCAAAATCATCATGAAAAATATGATGTGTTTCTTTTTGTCGCAAAGCACTAGTAAACAGTTTCCAAGTTGAATTTCATTTAGTGAGTACATCCCAATTTGGTCCTAAATAAATGGAATTCGTCTCGTGACATATTTTTCTATAATTAACATATTTTTTCTACTAGTTTTAAAAATGCCACGTAACATGTTTTTAAAAGAAGTTTTAAAATTCTTAACTTCATGAATGGCAAAATCATCTTGCACAACTAAATTAATAATATGTGCAACACATCTTGAATGAAAAAATACGCCGTCACAAACCGGTTTATATTTTAATTTTAATTTATCGACGGAGGATGTGTTGTCGAAGCGTTATCAAATGACATTGAGAAAATTTGTTTTCCAATTTATATGTTTTGATTACAAAATTTAAAATTTGAAATAGATTATCACCGGTATGCGAATATCCAAATAATGTAAACGCAATCGTACGTTTCATTATTTGCCACGAACTTGGATCCATCCAATGGACAGTGATGCAAAGGTACGATTCCGGTAAACCGTGTGGGCGGACGAAATATTGGTAGTTAATTTCACTCCGGTTTGTAAATTTTCAAATAAAACTTTTAAACCATTGTTTCCTTGTTTCCAAAGTTTTAAACAATCACTTCTAAGAGTTGTGCGACTTACGTGAGTGTAGCGCGGTTGAAAAGTTTCTTGAATTGTAAGGCCCAGTTCCCGGGCACCTCTCAGTTGGTCAAATCATCACGCATAAAACATATAATTACATTTGCATTTCATAAAACATTGCAGCGGAACATTTAAATAACTTTCATTTCTATATAAATGCTTTTACAAGTAATACAACATTCATTACAAAACATCATTTGTTTGTTCATTACAATGCAAAAATATTATACAAAAGAATGTCGTCCAAAAAGAGCTGAGTAGCCGCCCCGTCCCATCCTCAGCAACGTTACCTGCCAACTGGAAACACATAAAAGTCAGCGTTGCTGAGTGAGTTCTAGTTTTATAATGAAACATACTTTTCTTTCGTTAAAACCGTTCTTTACTTTCATGCGATCATACATCATACGTACATATAGATAATATCATTATTATTCACATTCGTTACTTTCATTCGCATTCATTCATAATTTCTTACTTTCATTCGTATGTTCATTACTTTCGATAACATGTACAATACCCCGAACATTGTGCACGAAGCTGGTTACTGGGCCTGAGGTCTTTCATAGACCTTGACCATTATGCACGAAGCTGACTCCAGTACCTAGGGCAAGTACATTCATCACTTATCTTTTCTATTTCATTCCGGATCAATGCCATGCAATATACCCCGAACATTGTGCACAAAGCTGGTTACTGGGCCTGAGGTCTTTCATAGACCTCGAACATTGTGCACGAAGCTGACTCCAGTACCTAGGGTAGCGGTAAGGATCCCATACATATGGTCAATCACAAGGATTGGACCCCAGTGTGCATCCTTCTGGGGTAGCTAACCCGCACACAGTTGAGCTAACACCCTTTATTGGGTGTGAACCTCCATACATTTGCTTGCAAGCCTTTCTTACTTTTATTCATTCGTTCATTAATGCATACATTCTTTCATTTTGTTCCTCTTTTCATTATCTTCCACTTTACGTTACATAATACTTTTCATTCATTCATAAACATTCAACGTAAAGCCACGGGAAAACAATCATACTTAACAGGAACATAAACATAAACATAAACATACCAAGTCATCACCATACAAGGCACCATCATACATACATAACATACATCATACATAAACATGTAACATCATCATGCCCAACATACCCTCTAATGTAACATCCGGTATTTTTACGTTAATTAAAAGTTAACGTTGTTTAATCTTGTAGGGACCATTGTGGTCATTTATGAAATTCTTGTGCTATTTATGTCTATTTTTCTTTAATTTGTCTCTAATACTTTAATTTGGAAGTTATAATGTTGATTATTACATAATAAATAAATAATAATAATCCTAATAATAACAATAATAATAACTTAATATTAGTAATAATAATGTTAATGGTAATTACAACTTTTATTTATTAATATGAAACTTAACATTAAGTTATAATAATAATAATAATAATAATAATAATAATAATAATAATAATAATAATAATAGTAGTAGTAATAATAATAATAATAATAATAATAATAATAATAATATAATAATAATAATAATAATAATAATAATATTATAATAATAATAATAATAATAATAATAGTAATAATAATAATAAAAATAATAATAATAATTATTATAATAATAATAATAATTATAATTAATAATAATAATAATAGTAATAATAATAATAATAGTAATAATAATAATAGTAGTAATAATAATAAAATTAATAATAATAAAGATAATCTTGTAAATAAATAAAACATTATAAGTCTTATTATTTTAAAACTTGTAATTAGTAAGTTTGAGCATAAAATAATAAAACTATGAAACCTCGGGGACCAAACTGTAATTTAACTTGAACTAGAATTGAAGTTTAGAATTAAATAAACAAATTCTAAAACTACAGGGGCCAAAGTTGTAAAATTGGAAAAAAAACCCAAACCCCCCTCCCCGTTCTCCCCCGTAATTCCGGCAGCCGGATTCCGGCCTCCGACCGCGGCTCCGGCCACGATCCATTACCCATTTTCAAACAGTTTTTCGATCCAAAACCGGTCCCAAACCCTTCTAGCATACGTTTCGAGCCTAAATCAACCTTTAATTCAAGTTTAATGCTGAAAATTGATGTCGATTTGGTTCGGTAATCGTCGACTACCATCCTTGAACCGTTCAGGCAATTAAACTCTAATAATAACACAATTAAACGAACCTAAATGATAATTTATCTGTTCCTAAACTACTACCATTCTCAATTTCGTTTGAAAAACACCGAAATCCCATTAGATCTCATCTTCATCGCGACCGAGCCACTCCTGTGCCGTTCGGGGTGTGGGACATACCTCACCAAGGATGGTGACTTCTCGGGCTCATTAAGGACGATGAGTCCAAACAGGGGGTGCTTGTGACACCCTACACATATCCCACATCGGCCGTGGACAGGAGAGATTCCTGGTTCATAAGGAATGTCTGTCCTCTAATATCAACAACGCGTTTTGGCGTATTGTCTGTGGATGAGAGGAGAACTCCACAGTTAAGCGTGCTCAGGTGGGAGCAATCCAGGGATGGGTGACCTCCCTGGGAAGTTTTCACCCGGGCAACCAAAAGCAAATCCGTGAGCTCCTCGTGGCGAAGCGGACAATATTGTTGGTGTGAGAGGCCGGGTGTTACAGATTGGTATCAGAGCCCATAACTATAGGGATTTAGGTTATTAGAAATGGTGACCTAGACTATAGCTTATGCATGAACCTTATAGAATGATATTCATATTCTTGTAAATATACCTATGGTTTGCATGCTACATAATGCTATGCCTTCTTATGTGCTACTTGATGCCTTAGCTTAGGATTGCTTTGTAAATATTTAAACTTAGTTACTTGTCTCCCTAAACTTAACTTTAACTCTTTGACTCTCCCCGATAAATGAACTTCCTAAACTTATTCTCAATGACATGTGGGATCTACACTTATCGTCGTGAGTTCAATTCCTTAGACTCTATGTCTAATCTATGAAAATCTCATCAAGGTTTTGATTCTATGAACCAAAGAAATTTGTGTGACACATAGACACCTGTATTCTGGATTTCCTGGCAAAAAGCCTTCGGGCTAAGGCAAGCATATCGTATAAATCTCATTGCGAGACCGGTTATGCTTACCTGGGGATTTCTGGAATGAGTGATAAACTAAGGTCAATATACACAAATCTCTAAGGCAAATGGGTCAATTTACCTTGACGTGTCAACGATTCCAAATGGTAAGGCATTACTAAATGGAACCATTCTCTTTGAATCTTAAAAATCTTTGATTCCTTGAACTGATTTATCACCAAAGTTTTAATATCTTCTCATTCTTAACCTACATAATGTTCCTGTTAATATTGAACCCATCCTATATTTCAACTCTTACGTTTAAACACCGTTACACGTTGAGCGTTTCATGTAACTATCTTCATATCATGACCAACGTGAACATGGATCTTAATATACCCAAAGATATTAGGAATCTAAACCGTATGGTCTTCAAAACTTTAAACCGTTACTTATGGTTCTCAAAATCTTCTTAAGGATGTGTCCCATAACTAAGAACATGCAATGCTGTTGGTAGAATTCCTACATCTCAGGATACTTTGTCTAGGCAAAGTGTAAATGGTGATCTGACTCGATCATTAAATCCATTTACTTGACTCAAAACCCTTGAGATGAGTGATCACTTATAAGTACATGTGTCTTCAATAAGGTTATGGCTGACCTCATATCTTGAGAAGTCCATGTATTTCCTTTCGAATGTGAATCGAATGTTCACATCTCATTGTGGTGTTGAATAATTCTTGTCCTTGATTTCGTTTTTCCGATTTAAACCATCCAAGATTAGAACCCCACAACAAATTCTGTTATCTCGAACCTTGATCTTAAGCTTGTAAGAATGATTTTCTCTTTTGTTACATTGATGTAACTTGAAATTTCCTGAATTTCTAATTGATATTCTTTTCTTTTCACTGTTATGTCAAGCTTCATATCGTTTGCCCCGTGAGAGATGCAAGTGTTTGCAAGTCAACCTAAGACTAAGAACATTCGTATCTCCTAAATGATTCTAACTCATCAAGACAGGGGTGATTCCCTTACTTTGATGATTCTCTATTCGTTTTGATAAATGGTTTCCAATCGTGTGTTTTATGAAATTTCATCCTCTGGATTGGGGTGATTACCTTATCTTAAGGATTGAAACCCGTACTTTGGTGACAAATGTCAATCTTCGATTGTTTTCTTGTTATTATGAAATTCAATCATCAAGATAGGCGTGAATTCCATACCTTGATGATAATGTCATTTTTATGAATTGAATTTGTTCAAATGAAACGACCTAATCAAAGTATGAGTGAATCCTGGATTTTGATGAAGAAGTTCATCTTGTTATATTTTGTTTTTGTAAAAACTTCACCGTTAAGATAGGAGAGATGTCCCTTACCTTAATGGTCAGTTACCTCGTCTTATTTCTGTGGGTCCTCAACAATGAGTTGGGATCGAGCTTTTGATTGGTAAGTTAGAGGTCATATCTTGGGAATACACCATCAAGTTAGGAGTGAAAACCACACCTTGATGACTATTCTCATTTCTTGATCTTCAATTTACCAAGGTTATTATCAAGTGACGAGAAGCATATAGTAACTTGAAGGGTGAAACAATGTTAGTGATTCGACCTATCAAGCCAAAGCATGATCTCTGAACTTGAAAGGAGACCGATCGCTTTAGGTTGATTTTGATTCCAAGCTTGGAGCATTTAAATTCTTAAATCGATCTCTTCCCTTTATTCTCATGTTTTGATTTGATCTAGCTATATGGAACCATTTATTCCTTATTCATCGACTTTCATTTTGAGTTATCATCAAAACCTGATTGCGCGATGGTAGCCTTCCTAAACGATCTTTCTGTTAAAGACAATATTAACTTGTATTCATGCCTTTCTAGTCACACGAATGTCCCCGATTGAGCTTTTGATGAACTGCGTATGCAAACTGTACTTGGAAATTTGCTACCTTGCAAAATATCTTTACAAATGCATTTCTTATTGGTTGTGTCACTGCTTGCATCGTTTTTTCCTTAAACTTGGAAATCTCTAAAATTCCATCTTGATTTCGATCAACAAGACTCATTATTATCCTCATTGCGATATGGATATAATGGTTCATAAACCTTCGTAACTTGTAGTCATGGGTTTGGCGTAAAGGAAAAGACGTAGTTTGGTGTGTGTCCAAGTGTCTTACCTTCACATATGACAAGACCTAACATTCGTGATCCTATGGATCTCCTGTTTAACTTTTCTTTCAACTAAAATGCTTCTTATCCTAGAGGTCATATTGATTCATGTGGGATAACGGGTCGAGAAATTGACCTGTATCTGTTTCAAATATTCGTACACCGTGGTATGGCGTTAAAACATCAATCGTCATTTTGGATGACCGATTCATTTTCTGCTTTTAATAATGCTCCTAATCATCACCGTGAACTCATTCCAAAATTTCCGCATATCGTATTATACTTAGACCGATGGTTGGTCAAAGGAGAAATGCATATTCACAAGATATGCGTTAAGATCGTTTCATTATAGTGACGTTTGGGATCCTTAAATCCCGACGGTTAAACTCTCTTAACATTGTTGGTCTTTTATTGATTTCAAGACATCACCTTACCACGAAATTATATTCTGCAAGTTGTGATTTATAAGTCTAACATACCATGGTAACTCGTCATCATTTCCAATGTTTTCTCTCAAAACGTCTCGTATTTCACTGGAAGAGTTCAAGTTAGCATATATTATGTCAAGGGACTTGAAGGATTCCCCAAAAGTGAAACATCTCATCTATAATCAAACGTCTATCACTGTCCGTTCGTACACTTATCTTTCATTTAAACCCTCTTGTTCGTTTAAGTTTCATTCTTAATTTCGGATGAAATTCTTAAAAGTTGAGGAGACTGTAACATCCGGTATTTTACGTTAATTAAAAGTTAATGTTGTTTAATCTTGTAGGGACCATTGTGGTCATTTATGAATTCTTGTGCTATTTATGTCTATTTTCTTTAATTTGTCTCTAATACTTTAATTTGGAAGTTATAATGTTGATTATTACATAATAATAAATAAATAATAATCCTAATAATAACAATAATAATAACTTTAACATTAATAATAACTAGGATGTATCATCAACGCGCGTTGCGCGCGTAATTTACCACGATAATCGGGCTCGGAACGGGTGTTTGGTTGTGGCTGCTAACCATAGATGGTAACCACGCCAAAAGCAACCAAAACCATCACACGTATACGCTTATTTAATTGTTCTTTGAATGAAAACTTATGAGTTCATCTAACCTGCTTCTTGCTTTAGACCACAAACCATAGATGGTAACCACGCCAAAAAGCAACCAAAACCATCTCCACGCAACCTATGTTTCCCTTCCACATTTTTCTCTTGACCTCCAAACATTGCAAGAGCTATTGATGGAGCAATTGACTTGATAATCTGATCATTTTCAAACATAATCCATACTAAAATGAGATGGTATGCAACAGACATGAATATGTATACTCAACAGCTTATTTCTAAATGAGTTTATAAAAATATACCCTTTCTCCAATTCGTGGGTCCTTAGCCAACTGCTTAATTTCTTCTCTGTCCTCTTGGGTAAGTTTATAGGTGAAAATAAGTCTTGTTTCTTTGTAACATGGTTTGCTCCGATCACTGTGGCAAAAACAGAGAATCCATTTTTTGCATTCAATGATAAATCAAAGTTATTTGTGTAGATTCCTGTAACCTCCTGAAAATGAAAAGGAAAAAGAAAAGAACAAAATTAAAATGTTTGATGATATGCGAAAAAAACACTAAAATATCGATTGAGTGAAAAGAATATTACAATCTCTTCCCCAGGGCGGGCACAGTCAATCAGATCATTCAGAAGTATCACCTCCTTGTACCGTGGCAATCGACCTGCTGGAACAATTCCAGGGCTTTCTTGAAGGGTAAGCTTCTGATAATTCCTATACACAGTCTAAGCGAGAAGAGTATAATACATGTATAAGGTCATTTTCCATGTTACCGAAAAAGAACATTAAATATACGTTACAACCAACTTTCACCTCTGAATATGAATTTTGGATAAAAGGTCCCAAAATGGCCCCACATTTGTTACAATTGTATTTCACTTGCTGCAACTGAAGAAAAACTCCAGACCTTCGGGTCACGACACCTCCTATACGGATCATTGTGTTCAAATGAATTTGCCTGAAACAAAAAAATGCTAAGTGGTCAAAATGCAAACATTCAAGTCAACTACATAGCAGCTTCCAAGCAATAAAGAAAAAAGGTGTACCTTATGTTGCGAATTTGGTCATAAACAGGTAAGTTGGTAACTCTAACATAGATTTTTTGGTGAATTCTTTTGTAGTTTGGATGTAAATTAAACACAACTTTATTTGCAACTTCCTCCATAACCTCAAGAACAGACTGAGGTGCATCTGCCAGCCAGATAGCAATATTTGGGTGGGTATAGATAAACTGTTATAATCAATCTCCAGACTGCACTTGTTGACTGCAAAGATGGATAATTTAATCAATATAACAATCACCTCAATCACATGACCTATTATCCAAAAAAAGAGAACTTGTATATATAGCACAGACGAGACTCTTCACCTGAAACCATCTCATTTATCTGTCTAAGATATACATGATCATGGGTCTTTGGGTTTTCATAGGTAACAATGAATTCCTTGAACTTCTTAGCAATAAAACGACGCACTTCATCTCTAGTTACCCACTCCCTTAGTGTTCCCTGAACACGTACATCTCAAACTCACCTTCATCATTATCATCATCCTACAAAAACATGCCCAAACACAATTCATATGATGAGATTTGCTGCTTGATAAATGAAGTACACGATCAGAAACAATATAAAATCCATACCTCTAATGGATCATCATCTGTTTGATCAGTCGTGGGTGGGTCATCACCGCCACCTCCACCACCACCACCGCCTCCACCGCCACCACCACCACCACCAAACCGTTGGTGCTTCTTTAATGGAAAAGTATTTGTCAAGTCAACCCAACCCAAACCGTTGAAAATTTGACCCGGCGGAGTTAAGATACACGCAAAACCAATCCATTTATAAGTAAATGGGTCGAAATGGTCATGTCAAGAAAATAAAGCAGTATCGTTGTTGACCTTCAGATCGAAAACACCACCTTTGAAACGAACATTCAATGGGTGCGTTGATCAAATAAAGAAGCACGAAACAACTCCTACCAAAAAACACTTTAATATGTAGTTTTAACAATACATATCATATGCAATAAGAAGTGAGTACCTCGTGCTGAATTGCAGGACATTAGCTCAAACATAAGGATTTGCATCCTGTAGAAGTAAGAACATTAGCTACCAATTACAATATTAATAAATGAAAATATGAATATACAAACATGTCATTATCATATAATCATCTTTAAAGCAGGAGTCACAGATCCATTTTTAACAACAAACATCTTCAAGGATTGTTAAAAACATACGCGCTTGACCCACTAAATCTCACAGACTCACACACACGATAACAAAAAACAACTAATTTCAACACTAACAACAAATTCCTACATGCCTTTACTAACCTACATAGCATGTGCAAACACTTAATACACTTCTCAAACACACATCATAACTTATATTTTATACATTTCTAAACTTTTTGGGAAAAAAAGATCCTGCACTACTAACATCAAGATTTTCCTTCCTAAAGGGTACAATAAACCCTTGATCAATTTAGGGGCAACCTTTATGATGCATCAACCAACAGCAACAGCATTGAAACACAACATCAAGCTGTGTTTTACCCAATCCCATAGCGTAGTAGCGTATTGGCGGGTCCGTGAGTTTCCTATTAATGGATCCTCACAGTTGATGACACAAAAATGAAAAATTCAAAGAGAGAAGACCATTATTAGGTGTAGTTCCACTTTCCACTACTTGAGCCTCATTAGCTCAAACCTGTATAGACAGTACAGTAAGGTCATGTAATTCCATATCGAAAACCATAGTCTAGTAATTCCTCAACGACTACAGCTTACAGAACATGAATTCTAACCCTTTAGTAACTCCTCAACAACTACAGTCAAGTAATTCTATCAGTTTTTCCATCTATACATCCCTTCTTAGAATCTAATTAAGGTCATTACAGAGACTTACATGAACATTTAACAACAAACCACCAATCTTCAAATGATACTAACAAATTCAGAATCAACATTGAAGTAACAGAAGTATACCTTGATATTACCGCTGAACGACTGAGCTGCTCCGGACAAAGATCAAAATTGGTCAAAAATCAGAGAAAATCGATCAAAATTTGGTCAAAACTGGAAAATTTGGTCAAAGATCTTGTGTTCGTGGCTAGTGTTTTTCAACCACGCGCGTTGCGCGTGTGTTGAATGAGGCTCAGAACCGGATTTCGGTTATGGCTGCTAACCGTAAACGGTAGCCACGCCAAAGCAAGCCGATACCTTTTGAATATCATCACAGCCCAACACTCTACTAAATACAAAACATACAACATCATTAGATCATCAACACTGACTTGAAACAAGCATTGGTTCATGTTTCCAAAAGCAACATCACAACATAATCTCAAAAGCGAACACAAGATCAGGGATCTCAGATGAACAATCGTCATCATCATCAAACTATATCACCGACATGTGAAGCCCGGTCATTGAACCACAAAGCATGAGGGTTGTCTTTCCCGTCAAGGCCAACCAACAACTTCCACGTAGAACACACGGTAATTTGAAACACCACCAACAACAACCACATAAACACCACCGACAGTCAACTCAAAGGCGGCCGACAGTAATGGCGACACACCACCACCAGCCTAAGCCCACCCAAAATCAGAAAGAACTCGTATCTATTCACAAAGGTGCACATGCACATGTAGACAACCAGTTGAGCAATGGACAACCGCCGCCTACTCTACCTTAACCACAGAGGGGAGGCAAAGCGGCAATAGAGCCACCGTAACAACAACCACCATTGTCGGTTTCACGGTCGTCGCCTTTGCTACGGCCGGCCACCACATAAAACCCTAAAAAACCTCACGATGCAGGCGGTGGCGGTGTAGGCGGTGCCGGCGCCGGTGCCGGTGGTGATAAGAGAGCACTTTATCTCTGTAATAATGAAAAAGATAGGATAACAGGAAGGTTTCCCCCCTCTTATCTCTCTAAACACATTTGAAGGGGTGCAATTTACCAAAGTGAAAAAAGGTGTGTGGCAAAACCACAAATACACCCAAGTTCCCTGCTGATACTGTTCATTTCCAATCTTTATTAACATATATAGTAAACACCCACGCGCGTTGCGCGTGTGAGACGGGCAAAGGCTCATATACGTCATCATAGCCAAACACATGTGGTTTATTGGTATAATATCAGTGGCAACAACTTAAACACAACCTTCGATATTCAGCTGCACAACATAAGCAAAACCCACAAAGACAGAATTAGCTGTGACCACAATATAAGAAACAACAATGCAGCATCTTACAAGGCTCAGAACTATAAACGGTTGCCCAGCCATGACATCGACACCATTTTTGCTCTACAATCATAGCATTCGATTTACCAACAACCAAAGGTCTTAGATGAACAATGATTCATCTTCATCGACAAACGATATTCAGTCGTACAATAGAAGCAAAACCCATAAAGACAGAAATAGCCGACACCACAACATAAGAAACAACAATACAATACTTATAAGGCTCAAAACTGATAGTCGGGTGCGGTTGCAAACCATAAATGGTTGTCAAGCCATGGCAACCGACACCATTTTTGCTCTAAAATCATAGCCCTCGATTAACCAACAGCTAAAGGTCTCAGATGAACAATGATTCTTCATTGACAGATGATATCATGAAATATAACATGCAAAACTGATCACATAACAAAATCTCAGACGCTCATTGTCATTGATCCAAAGATTTCCCCAAGATAAAACATATGGCAGAGACAAAAACATCTAGAGTGAACAACGAAAAGAGGGGCAACAAAGCTACTTACACCATCACAGTCGCTACATCAAATGGCTATAGGATAACTGTCAGCTCCACCTCAACCTTGAAGGGAGGCGGAAGTGCAAAAGGAGCAAAAGCCACCACTGCCGCCATAAAAATACCATAAGATCTGAAAACCCTAAACGAACCAAACGACGATAGATCACCGCGAATGGTGGCAGAGCTTACAAGCACAACATCATCATCGCAGCCTTCAACATCGACCACCGGTAGACCAAACGGCGGCTAACAACCGTCACCACTGATCATGGTCGAGAAACCGCCGCCTGCTCCACCTCGACCAAAAGGGGAGGTGGAGCGGCAACAGCGCCCACCGCCACTGCCACAGCGACGAACGGCAACAGAGATGACATGATGAAACCACGATTGTCACCGACACCTCTACCTAAACCAAGAAAACCCACTTGAAACACAAAAATCCCCTTTTCTCTCCATATAAACACACATCGGAGGGGTAAAGTGCAATTCCGGGGAAGGTGATCATGATGCAGGCAGTGGCAGTGCAGTTGATGCAAGTGTCGGAGGCTAACGGTGATGACAAGAGAGAACATGTTGTCTCTCTAGAACTGAAACGGAGGGGATAACAGGGTGGTTTTTCTCTATTTTTCTATTTAAACACATTTGAAGGGGTGCAAAATGCCAAAGTGAAGAAACCTGTGTGACCAAAGTAGAAAGGCACCCAAGTTCCCTGCTGATACTGTTCATTTCCCATCTTTATTAACATATATGTTAATAATATTAATAGTAATTACAACTTTTATTTATTAATATGAAACTTAACATTAAGTTATAATAATAATAATAATAATATAATAATAGTAATAATAATAATAATAATAATAATAATAATAATAATAATAATAATAATAGTAATAATAATAATAATAATAAAGATAATCTTGTAAATAAATAAAACATTATAAATCTTATTATTTTAAAACTTGCAATTAGTAAGTTTGAGCATAAAATAATAAAACTATGAAACCTCGGGGACCAAACTGTAATTTAACTTGAACTAGAATTGAAGTTTAGAATTAAATAAACAAATTCTAAAACTACAGGGGCCAAAGTTGTAAAATTGGAAAAAAAAACCCAAACCCCCCTCCCTGTTCTCCCCCGTAATTCCGGCAGCCGGATTCCGGCCTCCGGCCGCGGCTCCGGCCACGATCCATTACCCATTTTCAAACCGTTTTTCGATCCAAAACCGGTCCCAAACCCTTCTAGCATACGTTTCGAGCCTAAATCAACCTTTAATTCAAGTTTAATGCTGAAAATGATGTCGATTTGGTCCGGTAACCGTCGACTACCATCCTTGAACCGTTCAGGCAATTAAACTCTAATAATAACACAATCAAACGAACCTAAATGATAATTTATCTGTTCCTAAACTACTACCATTCTCAATTTCGTCTGAAAAAACACCGAAATCCCACATTAGATCTCATCTTCATCGCGACCGAGCCATCGACCGGATCTCCTCGCATTTCGTTCAAAATCAGGTGATTAAACACATCTCCAAACTCGATTTCAAGTGGGAAATCAAAGCCCCATGTTTATTTCTATAAACGTTGTTGATTTTGTGATCAATTTGATGCAAAAACATTCTAGGGCTCTTATGAATTTGGGGAAACTTTTTAACTTGGTTTAAAATCAATTGGAAACCAACATAAACCGCGACTGTAAGCCTTGGTTCACTGGTTCCATGCTCACCATCCAACTTAGAGGTCGCGGGTTCGAACCCGGTGACCTCTAACATTTTTTTAAAACGTTTTGCAACTTTTAAAATATATGAAAAAAATTCTAAAAATTACAAAAGATTATTCTTATAAACTTCGTGTATTTTAAACCATGTAGATATTTTCTGTAAATTTATTTATACAAATATCTTTATATTTTATTTAAATTTTAAAGGGAAGGTTATAGTTAATATATATTTATAAAATTTGGACTTAAAATACTAGTTATTATTTCAACCATTGTTTATTTAGTTGTCAATTAAATCGTGTACATTTTTATTACAAAATCTTAATTTAACTTTATGAATAATACTAAATTTTTATAAATGTTATTCTTGTCCCATATTTTATAATATAAATAAATTAGTTCTACGAAAATATAATTGGTATCGTTTGTTAAATATAAATGACAAAACCCCAAACCTCAAATAAGACCCTAGCTCATAACAATTCATTGAACTTAATATTAGACTTTAATCTTGTGCTTAAATATATTTAGGTGTCTTGTGACGATACAACTTGGAACGACGTTTATTATTATTTTTATTCATTGCATACTCATTGATCAAGTGAGTTTCCTTGCCCCTTTTTATGTTATTTCACACCGTTTTGGGGTGAAACATGTTAATTATTCAACATACACTTATAAACGTTTAAATCTTATAAAAGCACATGCAATTCATACTTTTATTTTGTCATGGTTATTTGTGTTATTGTAAGTCTTATATGAGATACATATATTGTTTACAATCGTTAACTATTGCTAGCCTGGCGACGTCTTAGATCTTTGGGCCTGACAAGCCTATTTGGTGCTAAAGTCGATGTATTGCCGACTCCTAGGAGCCGTATGCTTGTGCACTAGGGAACCAAGTACACTTAGCCAATCATATAAACTTATAATCTAGTCGAGGTTTGATTGTACTATATGTGTTCTATAAACTTGCTAACTCATAACCTATGACATGAATTGCTACTTGAAACCCATGGGATATTATGTATGTGAAACCCTTGGAAACTTACCAACTTTATAGTTGACCCGTTATTTTTAACATGTTTCAGGAAATGCCCAAGTTTGAAGTTATCATTTGAAGTTTGCACAAAACTAGGATTTGGACCTAGATTAAAGATTAAAAAGCTTTGGATTACTTTTGTTTATGTATTGACTTATTTCATGTTAAGACTTATGGTTGTAATTGCATTTGAAACTTATGATAATAAAATTTACATTTAAGGATAGCGTTATGTGGCTGTGAACAATATTAACTCTCACACCTCGACGTTTCCGCCGTCAAGGTTGGGGTGTGACATCTAAGACCCCAACGATCATCTTACTTGAACTTATGGGAACTTCCACGTCAAAACTTACATCTGCACTTTCCCCCGAAAGTCAGAGATTAAACTATGCTTTTCCTCGGGTACACCAGCCCTATTTGGGCGTATGGGCACCCTTCAGTCGCATGGCCTCCAGGAGACTGAACCTCATGCGAATGAACACCAGGCGATTCAGCCTCGTGCGAATGGACATCCATGCGAATGAACACTGTGCGAGTGGACCTTATGCGGATGGACACTATGTGAATGGACCTCATACGGATGGACTCAATGCGGATGAGTACTTATGCGAATGAGCTCTCAGTCGCATGACTCCCCATGCGACTGGCCCTCCAGTCGTGCGATTGAACCTCAATCATGCGACTGAACCTCAATCGCACCCTATTCGGCCGTATGGCCTCCAGTCGGTCGCCTAGCCCTAACTGATGCAGAATGCAGTTCATCCTGAACCCAATCTGCCATTTTCGACCTCCAAGCTCATCCAAACTCATTCTAAGCCCAAATCAACCATCCTAAACCTTAGGAATGCATACCACAACACCATTCAAGCACACACAAGCCTGAAAACAAACTCCAAACGCATCACACGCAAACACATCCAAATGGGTCAAACGCGCACACATACAAAAACGGGTTTACTATGTGTTCCATCCCCAAATCAGTTGAAAACAAGTAAAAGAGGGGTTCTAGAACTCACACAAACTACACCAAGAAGAAGAGCTTCGTTTAGACCCGCTACACGACGATTTCCAAGCCCGAACCCACTCGAACCAAACCTTTTTCTCTCTTTTCTCCCTTTCTTCTTCTCCTCTCTTTTCTTTGTTGAAATATGAGTGTGGGGAGAGGGTAAGGGATGCCCTCTCCCTTCAAATATCTCCACTTACCCAACTTTCTCGTGTTGGCGAGTTTAGTCCCTCGACTTTGGACTTTATTTCTTTTCTTCTTTCGTCGGCTTCAAAGAAAATACCCAGGCGTTACAAGTCCACCCCCTTATATAGGTTTCGTGCCCAAACCTGTCATTCCTCGAACAAACGTGGGTAATGCTGTCGCATCTCTCCTTCAATCTCCCACATAGACTCAGATCCCTTTCTGTGGTTCCACTGTACACGCACAAGTGGAACCACTTTATTCATCAGCCTCTTCTCTTTTCGATCGATGATTGCCACTGGTTTCTCCACATAATTGAGCCGTTCGTCTACTTTGATATCCTCCAGTGGAATAATCATATCTTCATCTGCCAAGCACTTCCTTAGATGAGATACGTGGAATGTCGGGTGAATTCCACTTAACTCATCTGGTAACTCCAATCTATAGGCCGCCTCTCCTACTCGAGCAATGATTCGGAAAGGGCCTATGTATCTCAGGCTCAACTTGCCCCGCTTTCGGAAATGAATGATACCCTTCCAAGGTGAGACCTTCAACATAACCCGGTCACCCACCTGGAACTCAATCGGTTTGCGTCGTTTATCGGCATACGACTTTTGTCTATCTTTGGCTGCCTTCATGAAGGATTTGATCCTTTCAAGCTTTTCAGTCCTAGCCTCGATCGCCTTGACGCTCCCTAGCTCTTTATGACCAATATCACCCTAACAAACGGGTGTTCTGCATCTCCTACCGTATAGCATCTCATAAGGTGGCATACCAATGTTGGCATGTTAGCTGTTGTTGTATGAGAATTCAGCTAACGGTAAGTGTTCATCCCAACTTCCCCCAAATCAATAACACATGCCCGAAGCATATACTCCAACGTCTGAATGGTCCTTTGTAAGGCCCTGTTCCCGGCACCTCACAGTTGGTCGTCATCACCCATAAAACATACATTTAATAAAAACCCTGCAGCGAAACCTTGAATTTACTATAAATGCTTTTGCAAAGTAATACAACACCCATTACAAAATATCGTTTGTTTGCATTACATTACAAAAACATTAACAAAAGAATGCCATCCCAAAAAAAAGCTGAGTAGCCGCCTCGTGCCATCCTCAGCAACACTACCTGCCAACTGGAAAATACATAAAAGTCAGCGTTGCTGAGTGTGTTCTAGTTTTGTAATAAAACATACTTTTACTTATTTAAAAGTATCCTTTCGTGCATGCGTTCATACATCATACGTACACAGAGATAATATTCGTTATTATCTTCATCATTCGTTATTCATCGTTATCTTTAACTTCTCGTATGGATTTTGTCAGGCTTTACCCACTTCATAGCACTTGGCTATGATTACTGTGGTCGAATGACAAGAATCCCATTCATACTTACTTGCACGCATTGAAAGGTGAATTGTACCAATACCATATGCTACACCCCGATCGTTATTAGCTACCGGGCCGTAGTCAACATATGAACAACAAAACGTATGCCACGGTACTAGAGGTAAGCGGTAGAGGTACCATGACCATGGTCAATCACAGAGAAGGACCAATCGCGTTATTCAATGCTTGCAAGACATAATTCGTTCGTTCATTAATGCATGTATTCATCATCATTCTTCTTTTCATTCATTCGTTAATACATGCATTCATCATCATGTTCCTCTTTCATTATCTTTCACTTTACGTTACATAATACTTCATTAGTTCATTCTCGTTATTCGTAAAGTTTCGGAAAGATAAGCATACACAATTACAAGGAACATACACACTCATCATACATTAATCATCATACATTCATCATCATACTTTCTTCGTCATACATAGCAGCATACCATACTTAACAATATTTTACTAATAATATTGTTAATCAATAATAATGCACTGATAATAATATCAGTAATATTAAGGGTTTATCATAATCATCATTACATGCATCATCATCATTTATTAACCCTAGTCAGCCCTGGTCAAACCTCGAACTTCGGATCTACAGAAAATCTGTAAAATTCTAAGTTTTCTGGCCGTTTGAGCCCTGTTGGGCGTATAAACCCTCTGGGCGTATGACCCCTGTTGGGCGTAAGAGCACTGCTGGACTTTTCATCTTATACTTAGAATTTATCATCTGGTCATACGACCACACTGTTGGTCGTATGAGCACTATTGGACTCCTCAACATACTTAGAAAAATATTACTTGGTCATACGACCACACTGTTGGTCGTATGAGTCCTGTTGGACTCAACACTTAGACAAATCACTTGGTCATACGATCACACTGTTGGTCGTATGAGTCCTGTTGGACTTTTCAATACTTAGAAAATTATCACCTGGTCATACGACCACACTGTTGGTCGTATGAGGCCTACTGGCTTCAACACTTAGAAAAATATCCTGGTCATACGACCACACTGTTGGTCGTATGACCACTGGTGGACTCATCAGCTTGTTCTTATTATTCTAAGTCCAATTTCAGACATATTTGCAACCTGTTCATGTGTCTAATCCCTAATCCAAGTCCCAAACATCATAATGCCTAGTTCTAAACATATACACATGATTCTAGGCATAAATCTAGCATAAACATAAACATGCATACATTCATTTCATACGGGTATCATCCCAAACTTTACAAAAACATATATATATGCATTTCCAGCCCCAAAACGTTTAAAAATCAGTAAAAAGGGGGTCTAGAACTCACCTTAGCTGCTCTTCAAGTTTAATACTCTCAAAATCATGAATTCCTGATGTTTCTAGCACCTAAACACCAAGAACACATACCCGAAAGCATATTGGTGCATAAGAACATATATCCAAGGCATTATCTAGCCAAGAACAACTTAACAACAAGAATTCTTACCTGAAATCTCAAATCCTGCTTGATGTTCTTTCTCAACCCGAAGCTTTTTCTTCTTTCTCTCTCTAAAGCCGAATGAAAATGTTATGCAGAAGGTAATGGGCGGCCATGCCACCTTTTTACCAACTTTATAAGATTTTTTATCATTTTACACTTTTGGTCCTCCAACTTGGGGTTGACTTCCCTTTTCCTTTTTTTCTCTTTATTCTTTTATTTCTTGCTAATAAAAATACGGGTGTTACAAGTCCACCCCCCTTATATAGGTTTCATCCCCGAAACCTGTTATTCCTCAAACAGTTGTGGGTAATGTTGTCTCATCTCTTCCTCAGTCTCCCACGTAGACTCGGATCCCTTCCTGTGCTTCCACTGTACACGCATAAGAGGAACCACTTTATTCCTCAACCTCTTTTCTTTACGATCAATGATTGCCACTGGTTGCTCCACGTAATTGAGCCGTTCGTCTACTTCAATATCCTCCAGTGGAACAATCATATCTTCATCAGCTAAGCACTTCCTCAGATGAGATACATGGAATGTGGGATGAATTCCACTTAACTTATCTGGCAATTCAAGTCTATAGGCCACCTCCCCTACCCGTGCAACAATCCGGAAAGGTCCTATGTATCTCGGGCTTAGCTTACCTCGTTTCCTAAATCTAATGATTCCCTTCCAGGGCGAGACCTTCAACATGACTCGGTCACCAACCTTGAACTCTATCGGCCTTCGCCTCTTGTCAGCATACGACTTTTGCCTATCTTTCGCCGCCTTCATGAAGGCTTTGATCTTTTCTAATTTCTCAGTCGTTGCTTCAATCACCTCAACACCTCCCAGTTCTTTCTGCCCAATGTCTCCCCAACATACGGGCGTTCTACATCTCCTACCGTATAGCATTCGTAGGTGGCATGCCAATGCTGGCATGATAACTATTATTATACGAGAATTCTGCTAATGGCAAGTGATCATCCCAACTTCCTCCAAAATCGATCACGCACGCCCGAAGCATGTCTTCGAGTGTTTGGATCGTCCTCTCAGACTGACCGTCTGTCTGAGGGTGATATGCTGTACTAATATGTAGTCTCGTCCCCATTGCATCATGAAATCTTTTCCAAAACTTGGAGGTAAACCGGGTGTCGCGATCAGACACAATAGACACTGGTACACCATGACGAGCTACAATTTCTTTGATGAACAGATCCGCCAATCTTTCAGATGAGTACGTTTCGCGGATCGGTAGGAAGTGGGCACTCTTTGTCAAACGGTCAACTATCACCCATATGGCATCATACCCTTTAGGGGTACGTGGTAACTTCGTGATGAAGTCCATGGTGACGTGTTCCCACTTCCATTCGGGTATATCCAACGGTTGGATCTTCCCGTAGGGCTTCTGGTGTTCCGCCTTCACTTGTAAGCAAGTCAAGCACTTACTTACGTACTCCACTACGTCGCGTTTCATACCCGGCCACCAATAGTCTTTCTTCATATCGTGGTACATTTCGGTAGCACCGGGGTGAATGGAGTATCGGGTCTTATGGGCCTCGTCCATAATTCTACCACGTAGATCCCCGTATCGAGGAATCCACATTCGCCCAAATCGGGTCTTAACACCAAGAGTGTTCTCACCCAATTCCGTAACTAGGCCTCTCATCCTTTCGGAGTTAAGACGATCTTCTTTCAAAGCCTCGTCTTGGAACTCCTTAACCTGTGTCATCACATCGGGGTCATGATCAGCTGATAAGCCTTCACCCGAATCGGCTCAGGTCGTTCTTTTCGGCTAAGGGCATCGGCCACCACATTGGCCTTGCCCGGATGGTAATGTATTTCGCAGTCATAATCCTTTATGAGCTCCAACCATCGCCTTTGCCTCATGTTTAGATCTTTCTGCTCGAAGAAGTACTTCAAGCTTTTGTGGTCTGTGAAGATTGTGCACATCGTCCCGTATAGATAGTGCCGGCAAATCTTCAACGCAAAAACCACCGCGGCTAATTCTAGATCATGTGTGGGATAGTTGACTTCGTGAGTTTTCAGTTGTCGAGATGCATAGGCTATGACCTTTCCGCGTTGCATCAATACACAACCCAGCCCAGAATAGGATGCATCCGAATAGACCACTAAGTCTTCACTTCCCTCGGGCAAAGTCAAGACAGGAGCTTGTGTTAGTCTTGCCTTCAACTCCTCAAAAGCCGTCTCCTGTTCTCGACCCCACACGAATTTCACGTCCTTACGAGTCAATTTTGTAAAAGGTGAGGCTATCTTTAAAAGTCTTGAATAAATCTTCTATAATAGCCCGCCAATCCCAAGAAACTACGAATCTCGGATGGCGTCTTTGGTGATTTCCATTGCATCACAGCCTCAACCTTTGCTGGGTCCACCATTATTCCTTCTGCATTCACTACGTGACCCAGAAATTGCACCTCGCGTAACCAAAAGGCGCACTTGGAGAACTTGGCGTACAATTTCTCCCTTCTCAACGTTTCCAGTACTTCCCGAATATGACCGGCATGCTCTTCTTCGCTTCTCGAATAAATCAGGATATCATCGATGAACACAATCACTGATTTATCTAACATTGGCCGACACACTCGGTTCATCAAATCCATAAAAGCAGCTGGCGCGTTGGTCAACCCAAAGACATGACGAGGAACTCGTAGTGACCATAGCGCGTACGAAAAGCTGTTTTAGGAATGTCCTGCTCCTTCACCTTTAACTGGTGGTAGCCAGATCGAAGTCTATCCTCGAGAACCAACTGGCACCCTGGAGCTGGTCGAACAAGTCATCGATTCTCGGTAACGGATACCGATTCTTTATTGTCAACTTGTTCAATTCACGGTAGTCGATACACATTCTCATGCTACCGTCCTTCTTCACAAACAAGACCGGGGCACCCCAAGGAGAGATACTCGGTCTAATGAAGCCCTTGTCAAGCAACTCCTGCAGTTGCTCCATCAACTCCTTCATCTCCGTAGGAGCTAATCGATACGGTGCCTTGGCGACAGGTTGGGCACCGGGTATTAAGTCAATTTGAAATTCAATTTCGCGGTCAGGCGGCAATCCCGATAAGTCTTCCGGGAACACATCTGGAAACTCACACACAACCGGAACGTCGGATAGTTGTGGTGTTGGCATTTCCACATTCTTCACATAACATAGGTAGGCGTTGCACCCACGCCTCATGCACTTCCCCGCCACCGCCATCGAAATCACCTTCGGAATCATCGTTACCCGATCACCGTATATTGTCACCAGACTTCCGTCAGATGCCGTCAATCTAATCATCTTCTTTCGACATACTATATTCGCTTCATAGGTTGCCAACCAATCCATCCCTAGTACTACATCAAATCCACCTAGGGGCATCACATGTAATCTAGCAGCAAACCTATGACCTTCTAATTCTATGGCACAGTCCTCTATCACATCAGTAACTCTAGTGGACATACCAATAGCGGTTTCTACTTCAAAGGGCTCATCAATGCATTTACAACTAACAGGCAATTTAGCACAGAAAGTAGCAGAAATGAAACTCTTACTAGCACCAGAATCAAATAACACAGAAGCAAGAGTTTGATTTACTAGAAACGTACCTGACACCACATCGGGGTCCGTCCTAGCCTCTTCCTGCGTCATAGTGAAAGCCCTGGCACTTGCTCTCGGACCTTCACTTCCCGTCTTCTTTACCCCTGAAGCCTCAGCCCTCGGCTTCTTACAGTCCCTGCTCATATGGCCACTTTCTCCACAGTTAAAGCACTTGCCCATCCGGCAATCTTTTGATATGTGCCCTGTCTTCCCGCACTTAAAGCAGAGGTTGGATCCCCATTTGCACTCCCCTGAGTGCTCCCTGCCACACTTACCACACTTCCTCACCCCAGCTCCAGACATGACCACTCGGCGGTCATCCACCCTTGCCTTCTTGTTGTTTGTCGAAGTATCACCCCGACCAAATCTCTTCCCCTGCCAGTTCTTCTCTCCACTTCCTTTCTTGCTACCCTCAGCCTTTACCAAAGCAGCCCGTTCATCGAATAACCTTCCTGCCAAATCTGCTGCCGACCTGAAAGTGCTCGGTCGGGTAGAAATCAAGTGCCAACGAATTTCAGCTGGCAGCCCCTGAATATACCGGTTGATCTTTCGAGACACCGGCGTCACCTGCTCCGGCACCAACAGCGCCAACTCGTTAAACTTGGTGGTATATTGTTGGTGGGTCATCGTCCCCGCCTCCAACTGCAGGAACTCTCTCTCTATTCTATCCATTTCCCGACGAGGACTGAATTCCTCGATCACCAGCCTTTTTAACTCAGCCCACTTCATCTTCCCTATAGCCCTGCTGCCCTCGGCTTGGACTATATTTTTCCACCAGCATAAAGCCGACCCTGTAAAAGAGTGGGTAGCAAACTTCACCTTCTTGTCCTCCTGGCAATCACTAATATCGAGGACAGCTTCCATTTCCATCACCCATTGGTGAGCATCAGTAGCAGTACCAGAGCCATCAAAAGTTGGGGGCTTGCACCTCATGAATGCCCCGTAATTACAACCCCGGGCTGTCTCCCGTAACTGCTCTTCTTCCTCTTCCTCTTCATCATCGGATAGTACTGTTTCTGCTTCCGTCTGTTGCTGTCTTCCTGAGGACCGATTCCTCCCCCGTCTATCATCTTCACGTACTGCCTTTATTACTTCGGTCACTACAGACGGTAAAATCGTCTGCATGACTTGGTGCACCTCCTCGATCACTGTCTCTTTCACCGAGGCTCTCACATCATCACTCTCATCCACTCCCCCCAAGGGAGTAGTATTAGGTTCTTCGAGAACCTTCTTCTCTTGTCTAGGCCTTCCTCTTGTGGATCGTGGTTCCGCACCACTTCCGCCACTGCCTCCACCAATTGGGGCTTTAGATGATCTACCACCGACCATCTTCTATCACACTGGAAGATTTAAACACCAACACGGTCATTCAAGGAAATAGCTCAGTTTATGTCAAGTATAGTAAGTCCCTAATTACAGTGGCCAGTTGTGATTAGGCACTTACTCTACTCTTCACACCCCGAGCATTACCTGTCCTGACTACATTAGTATCTAAGTCTAACAGTACACATAAACACATAACATGCGCACGTAACACTGGTTAACTTTCAAGAAAATACCTGATGGCATGCAGCTACTCAGATGGCATTCTCTTCCTTTCTGTCCCAATTTCAGTTTAAGTTTAGGTTTATTTTAAAATTTTACCCATTTCACTTAAACTTTGGCTCTGATACCAACTTGTAAGGCCCCGTTCCCGGGCACCTCACAGTTGGTCGTCATCACCCATAAAACATACATTTAATAAAAACCCTGCAGCGGAAACCTTGAATTTACTATAAATGCTTTTGCAAAGTAATACAACACCCATTACAAAATATCGTTTGTTTGCATTACATTACAAAAACATTAACAAAAGAATGCCATCCCAAAAAAAAAAAGCTGAGTAGCCGCCTCGTGCCATCCTCAGCAACACTACCTGCCAACTGGAAAATACATAAAAGTCAGCGTTGCTGAGTGAGTTCTAGTTTTGTAATAAAACATACTTTTACTTATTTAAAAGTATCCTTTCGTGCATGCGTTCATACATCATACGTACACAGAGATAATATTCGTTATTATCTTCATCATTCGTTATTCATCGTTATCTTTAACTTCTCGTATGGATTTTGCCAGGCTTTACCCACTTCATAGCACTTGGCTATGATTACTGTGGTCGAATGACAAGAATCCCATTCATACTTACTTGCACGCATTGAAAGGTGAATTGTACCAATACCATATGCTACACCCCGATCGTTATTAGCTACCGGGCCGTAGTCAACATATGAACAACAAAACGTATGCCACGGTACTAGAGGTAAGCGGTAGAGGTACCATGACCATGGTCAATCACAGAGAAGGACCAATCGCGTTATTCAATGCTTGCAAGACATAATTCGTTCGTTCATTAATGCATGTATTCATCATCATTCTTCTTTTCGTTCATTCGTTAATACATGCATTCATCATCATGTTCCTCTTTCATTATCTTTCACTTTACGTTACATAATACTTCATTAGTTCATTCTCGTTATTCGTAAAGTTTCGGAAAGATAAGCATACACAATTACAAGGAACATACACACTCATCATACATTAATCATCATACATTCATCATCATACTTTCTTCGTCATACATAGCATCATACCATACTTAACAATATTTTACTAATAATATTGTTAATCAATAATAATGCACTGATAATAATATCAGTAATATTAAGGGTTTATCATAATCATCATTACATGCATCATCATCATTTATTAACCCTAGTCAACCCTGGTCAAACCTCGAACTTCGGATCTACAGAAAATCTGTAAAATTCTAAGTTTTCTGGCCGTTTGAGCCCTGTTGGGCGTATAAACCCTCTGGGCGTATGACCCCTGTTGGGCATAAGAGCACTGCTGGACTTTTCATCTTATACTTAGAATTTATCATCTGGTCATACGACCACACTGTTGGTCGTATGAGCACTATTGGACTCCTCAACATACTTAGAAAATATTACTTGGTCATACGACCACACTGTTGGTCGTATGAGTCCTGTTGGACTCAACACTTAGACAAATCACTTGGTCATACGACCACACTGTTGGTCGTATGAGTCCTGTTGGACTTTTCAATACTTAGAAAATTATCACCTGGTCATACGACCACACTGTTGGTCGTATGAGGCCTACTGGCTTCAACACTTAGAAAAAATATCCTGGTCATACGACCACACTGTTGGTCGTATGACCACTGGTGGACTCATCAGCTTGTTCTTATTTATTCTAAGTCCAATTTCAGACATATTGCAACCTGTTCATGTGTCTAATCCCTAATCCAAGTCCCAAACATCATAATGTCTAGTTCTAAACATATACACATGATTCTAGGCATAAATCTAGCATAAACATAAACATGCATACATTCATTTCATACGGGTATCATCCCAAACTTTACAAAAACATATATATATGCATTTCCATCCCCAAAACGTTTAAAAATCAGTAAAAAGGGGTCTAGAACTCACCTTAGCTGCTCTTCAAGTTTAATACTCTCAAAATCATGAATTCCTGATGTTTCTAGCACCTAAACACCAAGACACATACCCGAAAGCATATTGGTGCATAAGAACATATATCCAAGGCATATCTAGCCAAGAACAACTTAACAACAAGAATTCTTACCTGAAATCTCGAATCCTGCTTGATCTTCTTTCTTAACCCAAGCTTTTTCTTCTTTCTCTCTCTAAAGCCGAATGAAAATGTTATGCAGAAGGTAATGGGCGGCCATGCCACCTTTTTACCAACTTTATAAGATTTTTTTATCATTTTACACTTTTGGTCCTCCAACTTGGGGTTGACTTCCCTTTTCCTTTTTTTTTTCTTTATTCTTTTATTTCTTGCTAATAAAAATACGGGTGTTACATCCTTTCTGACTGACCATCAGTCTGGGGGTGATAAGCCGTGCTAATATGTAACCTCGTCCCCATGGCGTCGTGAAATTTCTTCCAAAATTTGGATGTGAACACCGGCACGCCATGACGAGTTACAATTTCCTTGACGAACAGATCAGCCAACCTCTCTGATGAATAAGTCTCCCGGATCGTAGGAAGTGAGCACTCTTCGTCAAGCGGTCAACAATCACCTATATAGCATCATACCCTTTCGGAATACGCGACAGCTTCGTAAAGAAATCTATGGTGATGTGCTCCCACTTCCATTCCGGTATATCCAAAGGTTGTATCTTCCCATATGGTATTTGATGCTCGGCCTTCAGTTGCAAGCAAGTAAGGCACTTACTCACATACTCCACTACGTCACGCTTCATACCCGGCCACCAATAATCTTTCTTCATGTCTTGGTACATCTTTGTAGCACCGGGATGAATAGAGTATCGAGTTTTATGAGCTTCATTCATAATCTTCGCCCGCAGATCCCCAAGGCGAGGAATCCACATCTGCCCGAATCGTTTTTTAACACCAAGTGTGTTTTCACCCAATTCCGCAACCAGACCTCTCATTCTTTCATAGTTAAGATTATCTTCTTTCAACGCCTCATCCTGAAACTCCTTGACTTGCTTCATCACATCAGAGGTCATAATCAGCTGATACGCCTTCACCCGGAGCGGCTCGGGTCTTTCCTTTCAGCTAAAGGCATCCGCCACCATGTTGGCTTTGCCCGGATTGTAATGGATCTCACAGTCATAATCTTTTATGAGCTCCAACCATCTCCTCTGCCTCATGTTCAAGTCCTTCTGCTCGAAGAAATGCTTCAAGCTCTTGTGGTCAGTGAATATGGTGCACTTCGTCCCATACAGGTAGTGCCTCCAAATCTTTAACGCAAAGACCACGGCTGCTAGCTCCAAATCATGAGTAGGGTAGTTAACCTCATGATCCTTCAACTGTCGGGATGCGTAAGCTATAACTTTTCCTCTCTGTATTAACACACACCCCAACCCCGAGTAGGAAGCATCAGAATAAACCACCAGATCTTCACTTCCATCGGATAATAACAGTACGGGAGCTTGAGTCAACCTCACCTTTAATTCCCCAAATGCCTTCTTCTGAGCTTGATCCCATACAAACTTTACATCCTTCCGGGTCAACTTGGTTAGTGGAGAATCGATCTTAGAAAAGTCTTGAACAAATATTCTGTAGTAGCCCGCCAAACCCAAGAAACTACGGATCTCGGATGGCATCTTTAGAGACTTCCATTGCATCACCGCTTCCACCTTTGCCGGATCCACCATAATCCCCTCCGGATTCACCACGTGGCCCAAGAATTGAACCTCGCGCAACCAGAACGCGCACTTGGAGAACTTGGCATACAACTTCTCCCTTCTCAACGTCTCCAACAACTCTCGAATATGACCGACATGTTCTATCTCGCTCTTCGAATAAATCAGGATATCATCAATAAACACAATCACTGATTTATCCAACATCGGTCGACACACTCGGTTCATCAAGTCCATAAAAGCAGCTGGCGCGTTGGTCAACCCAAATGACATAACGAGGAACTCGTAATGACCATAACGCGTGCGAAAAGCTGTTTTAGAAATATCCCGTTCTTTCACCTTTAGCTGATGGTAGCCCGATCGAAGATCTATCCTTGAAAACCAACTGTCACCTTGAAGTTGATCAAACAAATCATCAATCCTCTGTAACGGGTACCGGTTTTTCACCGTTAACTTGTTCAACTCCCGGTAGTCAATACACATCCTCATACTACCGTCCTTCTTCATGAATAAAACCGGAGCACCACAAGGAGAGATACTCGATCTAATAAACCCCTTGTCAAGCAGCTCTTGCAATTGTTGCATCATCTCTTTCATCATAGTCGGAGCCAACCGATACGGTGCCTTGGCAACGGGTTGGCACCTGGTATCAAATCAATCTGAAACTCGATCTCTCGGTCAGGTGCCACTCCTGACAAGTCTTCGGGAAACACATCTGGAAAGTCACACACGACCGGAACATCGGATAGTTGTGGTGTGGGCGTATCCGCATCCTTCACATAAGCCAACTAGGCGCTACACCCACGTCTCATACACTTTCCCACCACCGCCATTGAGATTACCCTCGGGATCGTTGTGACTCGATCCCCATAAACAGTCACCGAACTTATGTCAGGCGCTGTCAAATGAATCATCTTCCTACGACACACAATGTTCGCCTCGAAGTCCGCCAACCAATCCATCCCAAGAACCAAATCGAAACCACCTAAGGTCATCACAAACGGGCTAACAGGAAACTTATGACCTTCTAGTTCCACATCACAGTCCTCTATCATCTTAGAAATCCTAGTTGACTTACCTATGGCGGTTTCTACATCAAAGGGCGTATCAACACGTCTACTACTAACTGGCAGCTTAGTACAGAAAGCAGCAGAAATAAAACTCTTACTAGCACCCGAATCGAACAACACATAAGCTAAAGTTTGGTTCACTAGAAATGTACCGGACACAACATCAGCGTCCGTCCTAGCTTCCTCTTGTGTCATGGTGAATGCCCTGGCGCTCGCCCTCGGTCCTTCACTCCCCGTCTTCTTCACCCCTGAACCTTCAGCCCTTAGCTTCTTGTAGTCTCGGCTCATGTGGCCCTCCCCGCCACAATTAAAACATCTTCCCGCTTTGCACTCCCACGCCATATGACCTGGCTTCCCATATTTGAAGCACACATTCAACCCCCACCTACACTCGCCAGTATGCTCCTTCCCACACTTTTCACACCTCTTCGATCCCTTACCCGTGTGGCTACACGGCGATCATCTACCCGTGCCTTCTTGTTGCCCATCGAGGCATCACCCTGACCAAACCTCTTCCCAACTCCAGTTTCGATCACCACCACCCTTCCTATTACCTTCAGCCACCACCACTACAGCCCTCTCATCATATAACCTCCCTGCTAAGTCCACCGCCGACCTAAACATGCTCGGTCGGGCAGCGATCATGTGCCTGCGAACATCTGCTGGCAAACCCTAAATGTACCTCTTAATCTTCCATGACAGAGGCGTCACCTGATCCGACACCAGACATGCCATCTCGTTAAAGTTCGTGGTGTACTGCTGATGTGTCATGGTTCCCACCTCCAGTTGTAGGAACTCCCTCTCAACCTTGTCCATCTCCCGGTGAGGACAGAACTCCTCAATAACCAACTTCTTCAGCTCCGACCATCTCATCCTCCTAATTGCCCGACTGCCCTCGGCTTGGACTATATTGTCCCACTAACACAAAGCCGAGTCCACAAACGAGTGGAAAGCAAACTTCACCTTCTGGTCTTCTCGGCACTCGTTGATATTCAGAACAGATTCCATTTCCCTCACCTACCGATGAGCAGCAGCAGCAGTGCCGTTACCATCAAAAGTAGGGGGCTTACACCTTTGAAATGCCCCGTAGTTACAGCCTCGTGCCGGCTCCTACACAGGCTCTTCATCCTCCTTCTCGTCATCGGAGGGAATCGTCTCAGTCTCCGGTTGCTCCCGACCTCCCGAGGACCGGTTCCTCTCTTTCCGTTCTCCTTCCCGTACAACCTTTATCACTTCGGTCACCACAGATGGTAAGATCGTCAGCATGACCTGATGCACTTCTTTAACCACCGCCTCTTTCACCGAGGCCCTCAAATTTGCACTCTTGTCACCACCCTCCGGATGAGGGGTCTCGGGTTCTTCATGAACCACCTTTTCAACCCTGGGCCTACCCCTTGTGGCCCGTGGTTCAGCACCACGTCCTCCACGTACTCCGCCTCGTGAAGCTTTAGATGATCTACCACTGGCCATCCTCTAACACATACTGAAAGATTCAAACACCAACACGGTCATTCAAGGGAACAACTCAGTTTATGTCAAGTATAGTAAGTCCCTAATTACAGTGGCCAGTTGTGATTAGCCACTTACTTTACTCTTCATACCCCAAGCATTACATGTCCTGACTACATCAGTATTTAAATCTACAAACAGCACATAACCACATACCATGCGCACAAAATACCGGTTAACATTAAAGAAAATACCTGATGGCACGCAGCTACTCAGTTTGGCATCCCATCCCTTTTCGTCCCATTTTCAGTTTAAGTTAAGGTTTATTTTGAAAATTTACCCGTTTCACTTAAACTTTGGCTCTGATACCAACTTGTAAGGCCCCGTTCCCGGGCACCTCTCAGTTGGTCAAATCATCGCGCATAAAACATTTAAAACATTTGCATTTCATAAAACATTGCAGCGGAACATTTAAATAACTTTTATTTCTATATAATTGCTTTTGCAAGTTAATACAACATTCATTACAAACATCGTTTGTTTGCATTACAATGCAAAAACATTATACAAAAGAATGCCGTCCAAAAAGAGCTGAGTAGCCGCCCCGTCCCATCCTCAGCAACGTTACCTGCCAACTGGAAACACATAAAAAGTCAGCGTTGCTGAGTGAGTTCTAGTTTTATAATAAAACATACTTTTCTTTCGTTAAAACCGTTCTTTACTTTCATGCGATCATACATCATACGTACACATAGATAATATCATTATTATCTTCATCATTAGTTCGTTAACTTTCGTTCGTTCAACGTACATCATTACCATTCACATTCGTTACTTTCATTCGCATTCATTCATAATTTCTTACTTTCATTCGTATGTTCATTACTTTCGATGACATGTACAATACCCCGAACATTGTGCACGAAGCTGGTTACTGGGCCTGAGGTCTTTCATAGACCTTGACCATTGTGCACGAAGCTGACTCCTGTACCTAGGGCAAGTACATTAATCACTTATCTTTTCTATTTCATTCCGGATCAATGCCATGCGCTATACCCGAACATTGTGCACGAAGCTGGTTACTGGGCCTGAGGTCTTTCATAGACCTCGAACATTGTGCACGAAGCTGACTCCAGTACCTAGGGTAAGCAGTAAGGATCCCATACATATGGTCAATCACAAGGATTGGACCCTAGTGTGCATCCTTCTGGGGTAGCTAACCCGCACACAATTGAGCTAACACCCTTCATTGGGTGTGAACCTCCATACATTTTCTTGCAAGCCTTTCTTACTTTTATTCATTCGTTCGTTAATGCATGCATTCTTTTATTTTGTTCCTCTTTCATTATCTTCCACTTTACGTTACTTAATACTTTTCATTCATTCATAAACATTCAACGTAAAGCCACGGGAAAACAATCATACTTAACAGGAACATAAACATAAACATAAACATAAACATACCAAGTCATCACCATACAAGGCACCATCATACATACATAACATACATCATACATAAACATGCAACATCATCATGCCTAACATACCCTCTAAGACCCCAACGATCATCTTACTTGAACTTATGGGAACTTCCACGTCAAAACTTACATCTGCACTTTCCCCCAAAAGTCAGAGATTAAACTATGCTTTTCCTCGGGTACACCAGCCCTATTTGGGCGTATAGGCACCCTTCAGTCGCATGGCCTCCAGGAGACTGAACCTCATGCGAATGAACACCAGGCGATTAAGTCTCGTGCGAATGGACATCCATGCGAATAAACACTGTGCGAGTGGACCTTATGCAGATGGACACTATGCGAATGGACCTCATGCGGATGGACTCAATGCGGATGAGTACTTATACGAATGGGCTCTCAGTCGCATGACTCCCCATGCGACTGGCCCTCCACTCGTGCGATTGAACCTCAATCATGCGACTGAACCTCAATCGCACCCTATTCGGCCGTATGGCCTCCAGTCGGTCGCCTAGCCCTAACTGATACAGAATGCAGTTCATCCCAAACCCAATCTGCCATTTTCGACCTCCAAGCTCATCCAAACTCATTCTAAGCCCAAATCAACCATCCTAAACCTTAGGAATGCATACCACAACACCATTCAAGCACACACAAGCCCAAAAACAAACTCCAAACGCATCACACGCAAACACATCCAAATGGGTCAAACACACACATACAAAAACGGATTTACTATGTGTTCCAGCCCCAAATTAATTGAAAACAAGCAAAAGAGGGGTCCTAGAACTCACACAAACTACACCAAGAAGAAGAGCTTCGTTTAGACCCGCTACACGACGATTTCCAAACCCGAACCCACTCGAACCAAGCCTTTTTCTCTCTTTTCTCCCTTTCTTCTTCTCCTCTCTTTTCGTTGCTGAGATATGAGTGTGGGGAGAGGGTAAGGGCTGCCCTTTCCCTTTAAATATCTCCACTTACCCAACTTTCTCGCGTTGGTGAATTTGGTCCCTTGACTTTGGACTTTTTTTCTTTTCTTCTTTCGTCGGCTTCAAAGAAAATACCCGGCGTTACATGAATCAATCTTGTTAACCGAGGATTGTCGAAGTGGTCGAACGGTAATACTTCTTGAATTACAAACTTTGTCATTCTATCTTGAACCATATCTACGTCAAAGTTTCATATACCACCATCGGTTTCGATTGATGTTTGGCCTTGAGTTGCCATACTTTTCAAAGCGTGCATCATTTCGTCATATGGTTTCTGAAAGTCGAGTTTAAATCCGACTTGAAAAACGAACCACAAAACTCGCATCGAGCTTTATTCTGACCATTCGATATTTCACATAAGTCGTAATTACACCAAATCTCTTTGTTTCTCGTTGTTGGTAGAATTCTTACAACAGTAACGACGCTTGAGGATCCACCGGTTGGAACAGATGCTTCAGAAGTCATATTATACAATTCAAGAGAGTAGAAAATAGAGCAAGTAATAGAGCATTTTTGTGTTTTTAAGCACGTTTTTGAACTTTTGAGTGTTGTGACTAAATCATTACATCCACTACCTATTTATACTGTCATATAAGGGCAAAATGGTCAAAAAACTTCAAAAAAAGGTCAAAAATGCTTCAAACGGCTATATTACCGTTTGATAAAGTTTTTCTAACGCCTAGAACCAGTTCCAAACCGGTGTTATTGGGTTGGTTCGTAAACCGGGTTGGGTAAAAACCGGTTCCAAACCGGTTTGGGCTCTAAATATCATACCGGTCCCAAACCGCCGTTTTTCCGGGTTGAAACCGATTTGACCTACCACTGGGCTGAAACCGGTTCGTTTCCGGTTCTGTTCGAGGAACCGGTTCCTTTGTGCACCTCTACTTGTAACACCTAACTTTATTTACTACCGAACTTTTATAATAAAGACAATCAATCATATAATTCATCAATAAATTTCTTTAATTGCACCTTATTCTAATTTATAATTACACCCTCCCTAATAAATTAAAGGTTATTGAATTTCAATAATTTAATTTTTCTATTATTATTCGGGATAAATTCTAACTCATTAAATGTTTATAAAATTTTTCAACTTTAAATTTATTTTCATCCAATGATCTCATACTAACTAATAGTTAACCCTGTTAGTGTTTTGATAACGCGGACTACTTATGTGCTAAAACACTAAAAAGAAAGTTAAAATCTACCATCAGTTCCGTCAATCTAGAGCTACTACACCCTAAAACCCGTTAATCTCCAACTCCTTGTGTGAACCACTTGGCTCGTTGGAGGTACATATTTCAGGTGATGATGGAGGTTAGACATCGAAAAACAAACCTGATGAAGGCTAAGAGGTGGTGGAGTTGAAAAATGACTCAAAGTTGGTATCGTCTCATACAAAAAAAACTAACGAGGGTTAATTTTCAGTTGTTCAACTTGATACAATATGATGAATTTCTTGTACTGAAATTGAAACAACTTATGAAACGTTTGAAGATAAGTTGATGTAATTGTTATTTTTGTCATACCTTAGTGGGCAAAATTAAATTGAAGTCTAAAATAAAAAATTAAGATGATCATCTTTGCACCACTTGAGGATGACTATTTTAATTTTTATTTTACATATGTAACCGGTCAATCTTGTTTTAATAAAACTAAACTTTGATTGGTTAAATTATAGTAAAATGTAATTAATATATTATAAAACTAAACTTTGATTGGTTAAATTATAGTAAAATGTAATTAGTATATTAGGGTAGGGTGTAATTAAAAAATAGGATAGGACGCATTTATAAAAATCTATAGAAAGAGGTTTAAATACAAAGTGTATTTTTGCTACAAAGTGTGAGAAGACACAATGAGTCAAAAAAACTCACAAAAAAATTATATATCACAATCTAAATCGAATTTCAAAAAAGTAATTCCGAGCTTGTGTTCCCCTAGCCGTCCTTACTAAGAAAAAATAAACAAAAAATAAAAAAATAAAAAATTAACGTTTTTTTATTGTGTCATTTATGAAAGATACAATGACGTCATTGTGCCATTATGAAAGACACAATGAATTTTTTTTTATTTTTTTAATTTTTTTTCTGAAAGAGGACGATGAGAGAAACAGAGACTCCGAATTACTTTTTTGCAATTCGATTTAGATTGTGAGATATAATTTTTTTGTGACTTTTTTAGCCTTATTGTTTCTTCTCACACTTTGAAGCAAAAATATAATTTGTAGAATAACATCACCCAAATCAATGTATCAAAAGTTGATCCCTTTAATCTCATAGTTGGCCACTTTCTTGTTCCGATTTTCCAAATACTTAACCCAACGCAAACCGAGCAAATGAATCCATTTGACCACTAAGCCATTTGGCTCAACGTCTTCTCATTGGCCACCTCTAATTAGCTTCATATTCCCATAACTATAGGGTACCTTATTAAAAGCAAGGGGCCGTATGATCCAACCAGTTGAACCGGAAACCAGATATGTCACCAATTTATTTTAACCAAACAAATCTTTTTATTACATTTTGCTCAAAATTCAGATGAACCGCAAACCAAAGTGAACCAAATTGTATAAGTCAGGCTGGATTTAGGAATATGTTGATGCCTGGTTTATTATAAAAGGGAATTGCTCGAAAAATCATCTTTGGGTGATGTGGGAATGTTTCAATGTGAAAAAAAGTGGAAGAGGCTGGTATACGAAATTTAGTTAGAAACGTTCTGTTTCGGTGTAAACAATATTGGATTTAAACTAAAACTCAACGTATTCCACAACCAACTATATCAATAGTTCACTTGAATCTCAAAGTTTATTGCATCCGGATTTTGAAACTAGATTTCATAACTTAAAGCCTAAAAGCATTCACAGCTCGTTGCTTAAATTTATGTGAGTGTATTCCTTATATTATATGGTATTATTATAAGTGGTTGTGAGTGAAGTATATAAGAAATTTACTGTTCAATCTTTATTAAAAAAAAACACTATTTAAAACCCTATAATGTTTTGAATATATTTAAATTGATTGTGAATGAATAAGAGAGAAAGAGAGTAACTATAAAGATATAAAAAGTATTATTTAATTGAAAAATAGAGAGAAAAATAGTGATTTTTAATATAATAATATTAGATAAAGATAGGAAATAGGTTGTGAACACTCTTAATCTTTGCCAATTCAATGCCTTGCAATTGTCTCTATTTCAACTCATTCAAATCAAAACAAGTCCGTATTATAACTAAATTCTGCTGAACCCAACCCAATGAAACCGTATTTAATATATTTAAAGTGGTTGTGAGTGAATGAGAGAGAAAAATAATTATAAAAATATAAAAATTATTATTTAATTGAAAAGTAGAGAGAAAAAGAAGTGATTTACGCTCTTAATCTTTGTCAATTCAATGCCATGCAATTGTCTCTATTTCAACACATTCAAATCAAAACAAGTCCGTTTGCAGTGTATTATAACTAAACTCTGCTGAACCCAGCCCAATGAAACCGTTTTGATCGCTTATTCAATTGGCTCAACGTCCTCTAATTAGCCACCTCCCGATTAGCTTCCTATTCCTTTAACCGCAGATGAAGCTAAACTTTGGTTGTTGAACAAAGCACTCAAAAGAAAGATCAATAAGCAAACATGGAGGGAAAAATGAACATGTTTGTAGATTTCTCTCTTCTTAAAAATGATTACTAACCATAAGCTATTTTCTTGAACTGAAAATGAAATATTAAATGAAACAAAAACCCAGATTTCTTTGAACAACCAAAGCAATTCCCTGAGCACCTTCCATAGAAAACCCTAATTACTATTCTCTTTTGATCTCAAAACCAACCCTCTATAGATCAGATCAAGACAACACCCAAGTCTCAGAGAAGGTTTAAAAACACAGCTCTAGTCTTTTTGGGAGGATTCCATAACATCTTGATCCAAAAGAATTTCAAGAGTCCACCTTAGTGTCAGCTGAAAACTCACCATTTTTCCCCATCAGTAAGTTAAGTGGCATCAAAGACTTCAGCTGTGTTCCTTTGAAAAAAGTCGAAGCCGTTTTTAAATTCACATACTGCATGGAAAACAAGCATAAAATCCACGGTCAACATACTACACATTAAGTAATATACTATTGAAATGGATCCTCAATATTCATCTTTATTTTATTTCTTTGTTAAAGGGTATTTAGATGTTTCACCTTACTTACGTCCCTGTAGAAAGAATTAATCTCCTCTTCCGTGAGGCCGCCTTCTTCTTCTGTAGTTTCCTCCCAACCGAGTGACCTCAAGAATCTCGCTTCTTCTTCCTCTGAGTACAGAATAACATCAGAGCTTGAATGAGTTTTTCCATTATCAGTAAAGCTCTCTGTCACAATACAAGCATCACTATTGCTGCTCGTATCCGCTTTATTCTCACCCAAAGGCTGCGCCTCGCCACCCTCGTTCCCACATTCCCCAGGCTTGTCATTGGTTGACTCGAGGGGAGCATCAGGAACAGCGGATGATGCTGACTTATTTGCCATGGATTTCTTCCTCATAAGATTAAAGAACTCATTTCGGCTCTTAGCTTGAGGGGAAGGTCTCTTCTCTAGTGCAGTGGATACAGAGGGTCTGCGTTCAGCAAGAGGGCTGTCCGGTAATTTACTATCACCTGTTGGGCTCGAGCTCTCTTTTGCAATAGGAGTAGTACCATTCCTTTCCCGTGATGGCTTAAGAACGTGGAGTTTTCCAACACTTGATGATGACGACTTAGTGACATCAGCATTCACAGATACGGGTCGGATGGGGGGTGAGTGGTTCACAATGTGAGAACTCTGAAGCTGCGGCTGCCCCACTTTTAGCTTTGGCTTATCAGAAGAGTTCAAAGCCTAAGAAAGTTTTTAATAATTTAACAAATTATATGAAATAAAAAAAGCTTATATATAAAACAACAAGAAATAATCTGTCAAAAGGTAAACTCATGTAAAAGCTTCAATCAATCTACCATTTAATCAACTTTTTCTTCTTACCGACATGTTTAAAAGCTTATTAATATAATTTCTAGAACTGACTACATATGCCTTACCGACTATTCAGCTTATCTTGGTATTTATCCATATGAATTTATATGATTAAAACTGAATATTTTAGGCCTCATATAGTTTTTTATTATTAGCCAATATATTGCCAAATTTAATCAACATACAATGTGCATTTGAAAATAAGTTCAAAGAACAATTTAACAAACACACTTTTACTTATCTTCTAGATCATATCAAATTTTATATAGTATTCTGACTCTGTGAGAGTACAATAAAAAATATTCTTTTAAATTCAAGCATGCATATATTTGTTAAATAAAACATTAATAGTATCATGAAAAAGAACCAACTTCTCAAACCTGTTTCATATGCATCAAATCAATGTTTCTAAATCCTAATAAACCAAAGAACTAATATCCATTTATGATTCTAGATGTGCTTGTAAAAATGTCAAAACCCAAAAAAAGAAACATCCACAAACATATTTTCCGTCAAGAATGGTATAAGTGTATAACTTGTGTAAGGATCTGTTTTTATACTATCATTCTTACCAAAGCTTTAGGCATAGCTGGGGTCATGGGAATCAGCTGCCTAGATTGCTTCACAGCAAGCTCTTCAAGTCTTTGAGTTCCAACAGACAACTGCAATGAATTAAGTATAAACACATGACCACACAGTATGTTTCAAATGTGTAAGGCAAATGCATATGAACTTTGGGTGTATTTGGATGTGCAATTTGACAAAGATTATGTGATGTTAATAGTTACTTAAACAGAAACATACAATCAGCTATGAATATGATAAAACAAACTGTAGGATATGATGACAGAAGTTATAATAATTAGATGCGTAAGTGTTTAAAAAGATCTGATTATTTAAGAAAATTAATTGCTACTGTGAAGGAAAAGACATTTTTGAGAAAGAAAGCCATATCTTATAAGACAAACTTTTTGACCCGTAATACTTATAACATAAGCAGAACCATTTTATATAAAATTGATAATGATTATGATTATGTTTAAAATTGATTATCCATACTGAATAAAAAGTTTCAAATAATATCAAAACAACCCCATTTGAAGTACCTGAGGAGCAGTCTGTACACGAGGACCCTGAGCCAAAGTCTCAGCCATATTCCGCCCAGCTGCCACATTTGTGGTTGCAGATATTGAAGTAGGTCCATTTGTCCCAACATTCACCGGAACCTCAGCCAGAGCCGATGTCCAAACATCACCACCATTGACATTTGAACTACCAACAGGTAAGCTCTTAATAACACTACTCAAACCCGGAGACCGGGCCCTTCCAATCTCAGAATCCACTTGTTTCTCTTCCGCCCCCAAAGACGGGAAATCCCTCTCAAATGAGATTTTTCCATTATTATTAATGTTTTTTTCACCTACTACTTTCCTAGGCCAAGATTCTCCACGTTTTGCAGAAAGATTTGAGTGTGAACGCCTTAATCCATCTTTCTCAAACCTACTCGGCAAAACGCTAGCCAAAGGATCAGAGTGATCCCGGAACCTATTTTCATATTTTTCTTTGTTTTTGTCCCAATCCCTCCTCCCAAAACTACTATAGGACCTTAAACGAGTTGAACCATTACTACTAGAAGGGCGACGAAAGTATGAAGAAGTTGTAGGGCGCCCTGAATCGTTATCACCACTGTTAACTAATGACTTTCTTCTAAGAGATACCGATGCACTTTGATCATCTATAACAACAAAATCTCAAACTTTAATAAACTAAAACCAAACAAACAATGTAAATAGCATCAACATTGTGCGCAAACATACACGAATAAGGAAATTACCAGAGTGCAATGAAGATATTTGAGATGTAGTAGTCAAACTTCCACTGTTCTTTAACCATTCTGGTACAAATGTTGGCTCACTTTTTTCCATAACTAGTAGTGAACAACACACAAAGAGAATAAAGAAGACCCAAAGCACATTGAAGTGTTTATGATCAAAACCCTCAACACCCCCATCAAGGGAACAACCTCAGTGATCATACCCACATCTTATATCATAAATAAGTTCAACGCACAACCTCCAAAACACCAAAACACCCTTATAAGATAAGAAAACACAATTTAAAACATCCCTTTATGAGCAATGACTCAACCACATTGCCCTAGAGCTCAAAACATCAGGATACCTAACACAATTACAACTAGGGTTTGTTCATTCGATATGGTAACAATACAAGGGCGAACAATCAAGAAAAGGGTGTTTATAAATTCGTAAAGTTAAGCCTAAGAAATTGAAATCAGGATAATCCCAGCCTTAATTGTCGAATCAAATGAAAACCCTAATTCTGTATTGTGAAGAGTGCGAATTAGCGATGGTATTGTTATATGGAAAATGGGTTGGTTAAGAAGAGAGAAAGTGTGAAGCGGTTAGAGAGAGTATGAAGAGTGTTAAGGGAGAAACCGCTTTGATTTGATTGGGGGAAGAGATTTGATCTCACAGTGCGTGCGTGTGTGTGTGTGTGTGTGAGGGGGAAGATGAAGAATGAGATTGAAGAAGAGATTGCGGAAGTTTTTGGTTTGTTATAGGGGGCGATGATGGATGAAAATAGGAAAATTTGTTACCAAGTTTTAGCCCTTAGACCAACTTCCCGAGATTAACAAGGAAAGATGTATTTACAGGAAATATAAAAAGAAAGAAAAGAAAGAGGATAAGAAAAAAGGAAATTACATAAATGATCTTTATGTTAAAGATTGTTTTTCAAGTTTAATGTTAAGTATAATTTATTATAAGTTAGTTCATTAAGTATGGGTTATAACCAGATTTACATATTTATAAATAACGGTTAACGATTTTTAATATATACATATATATATATATGTATATGTATATATATATGTGTATATGTATATATATATACACATACACACACACACATATATATATGTATATATATATGTGTGTGTGTGTATATATGTATATGTGTATATATATATGTGTGTGTGTATATATATAAATATTACGTTATATATATACATATAGATACATACATATACATATATATGTATACATATATATATATATTTGTATATATATACGTATATATATATACGTATATATATACGTATATATATATACGTATATATATAGGGTCCGGTTCATTGCAGGACTGCGTTTTAATTGAGAACCGTAAGAACCTTTACTGACCATTGATTAAATTATTGTGTGGCTGAGATTAAAGGGTCATTGATGTAAATTGACAAGTCAAACAGATGTGTTATATATTAATAAAAGGGTAGCAGTGTAAATTTACACTTTGTCTGTTAAAGGAAAGTGCTTTATTTTGGGATGACAACCGCGTAATCTTCAAGATTAATTAGAAGATCATCAGAGAACATTAAGCAAACCTGCAGACATTACAAAGGCATCCACTCTGTAAAATTATGCTGAGAAAGTCAGAGAATAGGAAATTCATCATCGATAGTGTAGCGAGGTATGTTAGTTGTTACTCGAAAATATCGTTATTCGTGTGAAGGTCTGTGTGTGAAGTTGAAATGCTGGTTAATCACACATGCAATACTGTTCGTGGTTTTAATTAAGTGTTAACTAGGGTTATTTAGAAGATTAACAACAGATGCTGATATAGTTATTGTCTAATTTGGTGGTTTTTATAGAGTCAAAATATAGATGGTAGAATGTTCATAGAATTGGGTGTTGAGTGTAACGAGTGTAGGCATTTTAGGGTTTTACAAGGCCTGTATTGATTTTATATTCGACCTAAAATTTTGGAGATTTAAGGACGTGATGTTAATTTGGTTTGATAGAATGGTTGTTGTTTAGGGTTAATTTACGTATGGGCAAACATTAGATGGGGTAAAGAAATTGGTAAACCTTTTGAATAAAACAAGTTTGATGTAGAAGGCATTTGTCAGTACACTTTTGTATTAGACATAGAAATATCCCTTAGAATGCATTAGATAAATAGATTGATGCAACATTTTAGCAGAAGAGGGGCCCTAATCTACAAAATGATCTTCAACCAAGTTGAAATTGTTAATGATATTGTTACACTACTAGAAAACTGTTAATAGATGACGCGCAAAAGATGACGCGCGAAAAAGATGACGCGTATTTACGCGTATCATAAAATATATGTCATATTTTAAAATATTCTTAGAAAGGATGACACGTATTTTTGCGTGTCATCTTCATTTGTCAGTGTTTAAAACTTTTTATAACCTATACCCGCCTAATATCTCCCCCCACTCCCTCGTTCTTCCCCAAATCCCCAATACCCAGCCCCAATCGACCGCCACCCAGCCTCAATCGACCCCAGACGCTCGGCCATCTTCTCCATCTTCACCATCTTCACCATCTTCACCACCGCAGACCATCTTCACCATCTTCACCAGTCGCTCGTACAGCCCCAGTCGCTTGTTCTTCACCATCTTCTCTCCCACCGCGGATATTTTGACCCGGTTCATTTTCTTGTGGAAAAACCCTAAAGCCGCCAGATTGTTCACCATTCTCATTTGGATCTACAACAACGCTTCAATATTGGCGCTTGGATTTCACCACGGCTTCTATTTCAAATGGTTTCTTCGTCTTTCAACGACAAACCAAGGACGATTGAACAATATACCCAGGTTTGATTTACGTTTTCTGATTTTGAACTTTTGTGATTTACGATTGAACTAATTAGTTTTTCTTGAAATTGTTTGAAGCTTATTTATTTCTGTCTGACGAGTCACAAGAGTAAGCACTACCCTTTGGTCGTTTGAGCAGCTCCCCGAATCCCCAATTGAGTAGAATCAAGCAGGTTAAGTCTCTATAGATTGCTATATGATCAAAGTTTTTTTCCTCAACATCAGACGCTTACCGGGTTAAGTCTCTATAGATTGCTATATAGTTTTTCTTGGGTAAAATCTTGATCAAACTCCGCCTTGATTTTTAAAACTAGGATACGGTTCTTTCTTTATTGTTCTCCTTTTCAAATTGGCGTCCCACCTTTTCTTTCCCATCATTATATTTGAGTTAATTGTTTTATGTTTGATTATATATGTAATTTATTAATCCTGAATAGTATGCAATCAAGCGGGTAAGTGATTACCTATTCGTTCTGTATACGGTTTTTTATATCTGAATAGAGGATAGTCCTGTCCTGATTCTAATCGAGTTATGCGTTCTCTGTTTATTATATTTGTAATCTCTCATGCAATGTTGAACTTTATGAATCTGAAGTTTATTTTTGATGGATCTGTAGTTTATTTTTGCAGCTTTTATGAATCTGTAAAGGAAGGATGGCTCATGGATTAATATCAGACACAATTAATGGCCTGCAGATAAACTTCTGTACCTATCTCATTTCTTTATTGCCAGGTTCTATCATGATTTCTATTAGTTAATTTATTTTATTTGCCCATTAGTTATATTGAGTGGTAAGCATCTGCCACAATCCTTTTAATACATTTGTGTGGTAATTAAGCATCTGCCACAGTCTTTTTAATACACATCATATCACATAATAATGATGTCATGGCAAGCAGGGGTGAAATTAGAGAATTGCCTCAAAATAAACTCAAAACAAGGTGACATTTTTTTTACCTTTTTTATGCTACAAAAACTTGAAATAATGCACTAAACTAACAAGTATATTTTTTTCTGTAGCCTTTTTTATGCCACAAGGTTTTAGCGACTATTATGTGCTCCATGGTTGGGTGGCAAGAACTTAGGTATAAGTGCATTTTTCTTGGTGATTACGTAGTCGTTATGCATCCGTGTAAAATCTTGCTTACTGGTTAGTGGTTACCGCTTATGTTGTAGGTGTATACAGTTGGTGCAGAGTATGCACATGCTGAAGCAAGAAAGGCTATCACAGTTACAAGAAGCATATGTATGTTGGGGTGGGGTGGCTACTTTGCAAAAACCCAATACATAGCTCCAATGAACTCATTTCCACTCTAACCGGTCAGTGGTTTCAACTATATATATATTATCAATACATGAATTTTTACTTACTTGTGATGTTTTTGTTTTCTCTATGAGAACAAAAGTTGAAGTATGTGAGTTAGTTCTATTCTTCCACTAATATAATGATGATTCTCACTCTTTTCTGTTTTTCTATAATTTTTAATTTTTCTTTGCTGGTGATAAATCGAATGCCTTAAAACCCAAGATATCCACTTGTAAATAGGAACAAGCTGTATGTTGGAATCTTTTGTTGAGTAATAAGATTTTGTTGTAGTTCATGGTTAGTGATTCTGGAAGTCTTTTGTATGGTAAGCATCTGCCGCATTCCTTTTAATATACTTTATTAACACCATAGTCTTGTTGTTTTGTCTTTTCTTTTTGAAAGGTTAGCATTCTGACCTAATATTCTGCAGAAGTTTGAACTAGAGAAACTTAAAAACTAAGTTATACATGTGTTTTTTTATGCTACAAAAACTTGAAAGGATGCACTAAATTAACAAGTGTGTTTTTTCTCCCTTATCTTTCTTATGTTGCAGAATTTTTAGTGAGTTTTATGCACTCCATGATTGGGTGGTAAGGACTTAGGTATGAGTGCAGTTGCTTTCTTGGTGATTACATTTTCATTATGCATCTGTGTAAAAACTTGCTTACTATGTTCTTGGTGTTCTTGTTTTTTGCATAATTGTGATGTGTATTGAGTGCTTTTATTTATAACAGACAAATGAGTTCTCTGATATAGTTAAGATTGGGCGTACACACACCCAAGATGCGACACCCTTGACTCTTGGGCAAGAGTTCAGTGGCTATACCACACAAGTATGTGTATTGAGTGCTTTTATTTAGTAGTTTTGTTGTCATAATCTTACTATGTGTTTTGATATTTCTCTAGGGCACCAGAACTTCTGTTAGGATCAAAACTGTACTCTACTGCAATTGACATGTGGTCATTGGGTTGCATCATGGCTGAACTGCTATCTAAGCAACCATTATTCAATGGGAAAACAGAGTTTGACCAGCTTGACAAGGTAAGTGATCATATATATAGTTCGTGAGTTGTTTTGACTTATCTAGTATTATTTGCGATATTATTAGTGTTGTTTTTCTTCTTCTTTTTCTTGGTATTACTGTTATTATTACTACTATTTTTACCTTGATACATTGGTGGCCTATACATCTTCTGAGCATACCAACTATTTCTTTGATGTTAACGCTGACTGTTTTGAAGAGGCTTTGGATAGGTACATGTTATTCTTTTTTGGCAATTCTATAATTACTTTGTGGCAGTTCCAGTTTTGTTATGATCAAATTAGGTAATCTGTTGGCCTGTGTTAATTTAACATGGCTTTCGTTAATTTCTTGTATAGATTCGCACAGTTCTTTATCAAACCACTGATGTCATCTGATGCAACTACTAGGGAAATAAAAGCTGTTGACTCTGGTTAGCATCATTTTAGTGGCTTGGTTGTTTTGTTACTATATATTTTAGTTAATAGTTGTATTCACTCCCTCCTTCCACATGGAGTCCAAATCTTCTATATGCATTTTCATGTTCTAATTGCTCATTCACTTTCTCTCATAGTTGGCCTTGTGAGTTATGATTATATTGTGGGTTTTTATTTGATAAAATTGGTTTTGTCTTAGGTTGGAGAAGGCAAAGAAGAATACACAGATGGTGATTTGGATGATGTTCGTGAAGACTGGGCACGCTACGTATCGAATTTCATTTATATGTAGGCCTGAAAGGATATATTTGGACTTGTGTTGTTATTGGTATTTGACTTGTATTGAATTTGGACTTCTTTATGCTTTGTAGTTGTTAATTACCACTTTTGTAATGGATTTCGCTTTTAATGGACTTGTAAACTTTGTTGGTATTTAATGGATTTCGCTTTTAACGTTGTTCTACAATTTGTTTTAGAAAACAACAGGTAAATTTATTAAAATAAAAAAAATTAAAAAATGCAGCTAATTTTATGACGTGCATTGCGCGTCATCTTTTGCACGTCATAAAAATTTCATAGATGACACGCGCATGTGCGTCATCTATTCATTTATGACTACCCCTTTCTTGACGCGCATTGCCCGTCATCGCTTGCACGTCATAAAATGCGCGTCATCGTTTGCGCGTCATAAAAAGATGACGCGCGAATGCGCGTCATCTATCATTTATGACTACCCCTTCCTTGACACGCATTTGCGCGTCATCTGACCCCCAAGATGACGCGCAATGCGCGTCATCTTTTGCGATTTTTCTAGTAGTGTTAAGTGTAATTGAATCTGTGAATGTTGTTGTGAAAGTGTTTTGCGTGAATGTTAAAGTTTTACATATATGAAAATTTTGTGTAAATTAAAATAAGATTGGCCCATTATACGTGTAAGTAAGTACTGGTAAATACTTGATAAGTTTTCGTAATTATGAGCAGTGACATATGTGTGTTGTTATACAGGGGGTATGTATATAATGAAAAGAAGAGAAATTGTTGATGTGTAATTGAGGTGTTCTATCATAAAGGATGTTTTAATATACCAAGTGTGTTTTATAAGGCATATTAGATTAAACTTTTGTTTTAGACATAGAAATATCCCTATGAATGATTTATGTAAACACACTCAAGGAGCATCTTAGCAAAAAAGGGGCACAAACTACAAAATGATCATATATAAATTTGAATTAGTTAAGAGTATTGTTTAGTGTAGATGTAAATATGAATATTGTTTTTATGATGTTTTGATTGTTCCTTGTACAATTTTACGTATAGGTTAAAATAGTGTACAAAACCAACTAATACTGTTTAAATAATAAAACCAACACCTTAAATCTTATTGTCATTTTATGTGGATCAGATTAGAGATCTCATATAGTTTTACATATATGTTAAAAGAGTTGTAAGTGTAAATTTTTTTGACAATAGGAAGAATGAAGGTACAAAAGCCTCAAAGATTAATATGGAGAAAAGAAAATCTGATGACATGAAAGGTAGAATTTGATTATGTTATATTTATATAGATTAATGTATGTAATCTATGATAATTTGTACAATCAAAAGAAAGTTACGTGTAATATGTGATGTCGATAAAGTTGGATAAAAATTTTCAGATTGTTATTTTTTTATAAGGGAAAGATGATGATAAAACAAATTTGTTATATTAAATAGGCAATAGTATATTCATTTACATATATACAAAAGATGATGCAGAATTTGGTATGTAGATATCTACGTATAACTAAATATCAAAAGAAATTCCATTTTGCATGAAGATTCTTTTTTGCTGTGCAGGTATGGATATAAAAAGTCAAAGAAAGAAAATGTGGTAAAAAAGAAAGTGGATGTGAGCAAAGGTAAATTTTTGTTATAAATTTAGAAATTTTGATCAGGTTAGAGATAAGTTGGACAAATTAAGTAACTTGGCATGATTTTGTTACCAGGAAAGAAGAATGGCGTATTGAATAAAAGTGGTGAAGAGAGACTTAAAAGTAAAAAGATTAGGGGGGAGCACAATGGTTCGGAATCAGAACCAAGTCATCACCGAAACAGTTTTACATGGCCATTCTAGCACATAAGAAGAAACAGAGAGAAGCGGTTCGTATAATAGGTTTTGGGAGACTGTTGTCATGGAGGGTTGATGGAGTTCCAGCGAAGTTGGGTCATTATATGGTGGATGTATTAAACACGAAAAGAATTGAGATGCAGTTGGAGAAAGGTGCTTTATTGATCAATTGTGATACTATACATAAGCTGCTAGAGGTACCAAAAATTTACCTTTGCTCACATCCACTTTCAACTTGGCATGATTTTGTTACCAGGAAAGAAGAATGGCGTATTGAATAAAAGTGGTGAAGAGAGACTTAAAAGTAAAAAGATTAGGGGGGAGCACAATGGTTCGGAATCAGAACCAAGTCATCACCAAAACAGTTTTACATGGCCATTCTAGCACATAAGAAGAAACAGAGAGAAGCGGTTCGTATAATAGGTTTTGGGAGACTGTTGTCATGGAGGGTTGATGGAGTTCCAGCGAAGTTGGGTCATTATATGGTGGATGTATTAAACACGAAAAGAATTGAGATGCAGTTGGAGACAGGTGCTTTATTGATCAATTGTGATACTATACATAAGCTGCTAGAGGTACCAAACGAACGGTTGGATTTAAGTGTATTAGGAAAACAAGAATGTTGGATGCCTATTGCAGTTCAGTGGAGGAATAGGTATGAAACAAATATGATTGGGAAACAGGATATTATTAGGATGACAAGTGAATCCGATGATGATGATGGGCTGATGTTCAAGATTGATTTTATTGTTTTGTCTACCAACACACTTATTGAGTGCCATGTGAAGCACTGTTAAGAATGCATGATTCATCATGGTTTTGTAGGTAGTATGTAAATTGGGTTAACATGTATGTAAATTGGGCATTATTAGTAAAATATAAAAGAAAGCAAAATAAGAAATTAATAATAATAATTAAATAATTTGGCACTATGAATGCCAAAAGACATACTCATGTTATTTACATATATGTAAAGTAGTGAGATTTACTACATGTTATTTACATATATGTAAAGAAGGTGTATAAAAAAATTATTAAGATTGATTATAGATACTGAACCTTTGATGGTAATTTCTTCGTAATATGTCACTTACATAAACGATGAATGGAATCATTGAAGACATTTGCAATAGCTTGTTTCATTGTTGGGCCCTGATCGGTAAGAACCAATATAGGTTGCTTACCGTGAGCTTATATCAAAACCAGATCTTTCAGCATATAATTGGTACATACATAACACGTCTTCCCAAGTATAAAAAATGGTACCAAAAACAGGTTTATACTGGTCAGGAACATTAGGAATCCAATACTTTGTTTCGTTAGGTGAGTGAAAGAAATTATCAAACATTGATTCCTCCATTGCTTCATCATTCATATCTAAAATATCAAGCATCAAGAAAAACAATTAACTAAGAAAACATCTCTAGTAACACATTTATATATACGTAAAAATACATATAATATTATGTTAGATGTATCGCTCAAAATCTATTGTTAATATGAACATAACTAAAATAAGAAGAAAAATATGTAACTATGAATCATTTAATTGCATAATATACAAGTAATATATATCATATAAATGATCTACTTTGTTTTAGACATAGAAAGACCCCTTAAAATGAATTTGGAAAACAGATTCAAGCATCAATTTAGCAAAAGAAGGCATCCAATCTAGCAAATGATGATCTAAAAAATTGATATTGTTAAGAACATTCTTCTATGTAATTGATCCAGTGAATGTTGTTTTCAAAATTTCTTATGTTGCTTTTACTATCTTAGCTGTAAGAAAATATAGTGTACAAAAGAACTGTTAATGTATACACAATGAAACTACCCTTCAAAATCTAATTGGCCCATTAAACATACAAGTAATCACAACTTAAATCTTGATAACTGATCATGTACTTATTAAAAATTGATAGATACAGACAACATAAGTACCTTCATAGTTAATAGTAGAATTGTTTATTAAAACATTACCAGATTAAATGGAAGAAGCATTAACATTCATTGACAAGAAATCAAGAGTTTGGTTATTCATATTCGGAAAATCCTTGAAACAATGGTGATGTTCAACGATTTCTCCAAAAATCCATAAACTGAAGTTAAAAAAATAATATCTACACAAATTAACCACAGGACAAATGCCAAATGGTCTTCCTGGTAAAAATATAAAAAAGGAATGTAAGTCTACAAAGTAACAAACCTTATATTCTAATTTACATATTCCTTTAACATACAATCGTAAAAAAATGTATGATATTCAAAATGTTAGAGAACAAACATAAAGGAATATGGGATTAAAAATTAATAAGGTATTTAGGGTAATGAAAAAAAATTATACAAGACAGTCATAGAAGCTTTGAATAATTTGTTAACATAACATCATTATAGATGAATGTGGGTTGAAGTATGGGTATGTATATTTTCGTATACGTAAATTAATGACACAACAAAATAAACAATAATGAAAGACATCAAAAATAAAAACTGATTCGAATCAAACATAACATACCATATCAAAAACTAAAAACATAACAATTACAAACCAAAATTAGGCAGGAAACACGAAAAATAAAAAACGAATTCTTATTGAACAATGAACTTTCATTAATAACAATCATAACATATAACTAATCTTGCTTCATAGAATAACGTCTTTCACATTTTGATCAATATGATTTTGGTTTGATTCATCAACAGCAACATTCAGTATCATATCCTCGTTACTCGACATCTCATATGAAGCTTGAAAAAATACTAACTTGAGCAAATATGTGATACGGAACAATGAAACGATAATAATATTTATAGCCATTCAACAAAATATGATCTTGATTTCAACATATTCGACTAATAATGAATATTGAAAAAACTAACCTTGATTCTTAGAATGAATTCTGAAATGGCTGATGCTAATAATAACAATAAAAAATATATACACATGATCTTGAAAATTCTTAAATAATTACATTAGTGACACCTGCATCTCTTATTAAAATCTTGAAAATCCTCCATGATTATTTAAATATTACCTGCACCTCCTATTGATCCGATAAAAATAAAAAAAAAACGAAAATATAAAGAGCACTAACATAATAAAACAAAAAAACACATCTAATCAATGTTTGATAATTATGATAATTGTGTAACTTGCTAAATTAAGTTATGGTGCATTAATACATACTAAAAGACTAAATTACCCTTGCTGAATTATTTAAAAAACAATTTAATTAGTAAATAATCAATAGTTAGGATGAGTTCTCAGAGTTCTCATGATATTTAGGAGTCCTGAAAAGATTCTGACCCTATATATATATATATATATACATAAATATATATATATATATATATATATATATATATATATATATATACACGTATAACGTATATATATATATACGTATATATACATATATATATATACGTATATATATACATATATATACGTATATGTATACATATATATATGTATATATACATATACGTATATATATGTATCTATATATACATATATATGTATATATGTGTATATATACGTATATATATACGTATATATACATACGTATATATATACGTATATGTATATATACATATATATATATGTATATGTATCTATACATATATATACATGTGTATATATATATATACGTATATATATACGTGTATATATATATATATATATATATATATATATACGTACATATACGTATATATATACACACACACACTAGTGGGGATGCTCACGTGATGCAGCGGGTGCTGTTGTTTTGTCACCTTGTCGTTGTTGTTAGGGTCTGTGTTGCGTGTATGGTGGCAAGCACATTACCAGTGGGTATAGTATTTACAATCTTACACTCTTACTAAAGTTAATATGATTGAGTTGGTATCATTGACGGTAACACTATGTATGTGTATGAAGTTCAGAGATGAAGACATCGAGTACCTCACACATAGTGTAACAAGTGAAATAATACAAGCTACATATGAAACTGTTATATTCTTAAGCTAATACAGTAGAATAATAAACATGAAGACAAATGCTAGTGGCTTACAATGTAACACATACAATACATAAGCAACTTAATTGATGTAGGAACCTTAACTTCATAGAAAATGATGAAACATTGCATTAGCAAGTTGAAAAAAGTTTTTAAAACCATAAAACAGCTACAAGACATTATCTCCAACTAATGTTAACTATAATGTTTAAAAACCCATCATTTTTATATTTTATAGGTGAAAAGATATTAAAAATGAAGCGTGCCGATAAACTTATTTGATCAGGCATCACAGGAGCATAACATTTGGAAGGATCAATATAGTAGGAGTTGGTGTAACAAATATATTTTGCATTGTAGGAGATGAATTATATAGGTGAGGCCTATTAAGAAGTGAATAAATTATTTTAAAGAACCTCTATGTTGTGTAATGGATTCCAAGAGGAAAAAGAGAATCATCATGTGAGCAAAGATATTATCATAACAGTATACAAATGCTTACATAAAATTCAAAAGGAACCTAGATACAAGAATAAAACAACCAACAAGACCTCATAATTACTATAAATAAAATTCAAAAGAGTAGAGACCAACAAAGTTAAAATTAGTTATCATAAAAAACAAAAGTGAAACATATGAAGTACATGAAATTTGGGATTAACATAAAAAAGAGCATAATTCAATTACAAATATATCAGTGGAAACATCCAACATTAAAGCAACTCACCAACAGACTACAAGTTGTGACCAACAATTAAAATGATAACAATGTATATAAAACTAAACCAATTAAGTTATGGAAAACAACCTACAGTGTATTCACAGGTATCCTATCGATGTTTCTCGATCTTGAGAACCTTGTAGGAACCAAACTGGAAGCAGGAACCTTGTTTTGACCTTATTAACTGCATATAGTGTTGTTGAAGGTGAAGATTATGAAAATTTTAATCTTTTATACTCTGATTCTTTAACAACATAACTTCTTTCTGTGTCTGCTTCTTCTTTTTTTTAATTGAAACCTGCATCAATAGCCAAATTCCCATAAAAAATTTAACATGAAATAATCATTGTCATCTATCATCTCGGATTCATGAAAAAAAGTTATCAATCAAATGTTTATTATCAATCAAAAGTTTCAGCATTGAAGTAAACCCATTAAAGATGAAAGCATTAAGGCCACCAACAATGCTAAAAAACTAAAAATCAAAGAAATTAAACCTCAAAATGTCAAGTTTCTTGTTCAAGCCTCATACGCACTAAATTAGTTTTTAGAAAACTAACACAGTTCCTCTACATGAAATTTTAGAGACGAGTGCCTTGCTTATCTCGAGGTGTGCTTGTAACCAGAAGACATGCTCACTCGATATGCAGTTAACCCAATACGGGTTAACTTCATCCGCATTAACCCAATACGGGTACACTCGATATGCAGTTAAGGCAGTAAGCCGCATTAACCCATGCGGGAGACCATCTCAGGAATGCGGTAATTCATTCCTCATCCGCATTGACTAATGCGGATGAGGCAAATTGATGCGGATAAGGTATTACTCATCCGCATTGACTAATGCGGACGAGGCAGACTAATGCGGGTGAGCAGAATGCACTGTGAATTAAGTTTAGCATGGCCAGGTTCATTTGGGTGGACTAGTAACGTAGGCATGATGATGATGATGATGTTGCATGGGTATACCTATGGCATACTATATATGAATGATGCCTTATATAATGATGGATGTATGTTATGTGTATGTTCCTTATGTATATGTGTTTTATCTTTAATGACTTTACGTGAATGAATGAACGAAAGAAAAGAATGTATTAAGAACGTAAAGTGAAAGATAATGAAAGAAGGAACATGATAAATGAATGCATGCATTAATGAAAGAAAGTAAGAAAAGCTTGTATTTTGTAATCAAGACAATGATGTAAAAGCTTTTATGATGAAATGAGAATGCATGTTTTATTAATTCCGCTGCGTATTTTATGATCATGTATTAAATGTATGTTTTACGTGTGATGATGACCAACCGTAAGGTGCCCGGTGAGCGGGGCCTTACAAGTTGCTAGTGCCTTTACTTACCTAGGAGATGAAATCAAGATGATCCCTATCCTAGACAAAAAGTAGAAAATGAATGCTTAAAAAAGATTCAACAATTAATTAAAGTAATTCAATTTGAATAAAAAACATAAATAATAGTAATTTATCAACGTGTCAATATGAATTGGATCACTATATTATTAGAACAAGAATCTTAACTTTTTGTAATATAATGTTGGCTTTAGTTTTATACATTTTCTGATGATTTTTTTGCCGACTAAACCATTTGAGGCTTTTTTTTCAATTAAATCTTTTAAAGTAACCCTCTTAACTTGTTAATATAACTTTACACTAAAAGTACAATTCCTAAAAACAATTCAGCTCATTTAAAGCCTCACAAAACATTTTGCTACTTAAGGTTTTAGCTTTACACTCATATGAGATGCATAGATAAAATAAAAGACAAATATAATATAACTAACATACCAGTACATGATTAGGAGCCCGTTTAGGATACTTGGATGTTTCAAGTAATAGATGAGTCGGACAATTCACATGTCATACACATTACTACAGATAATATAATTTAGATTTATAAACCAACAAACTATAAATATAGTTTTAAATTTTAATAACAAACTTTGCTTTTAACAAAGGTTTATTTATTACCTGTTCAAGAACTTGCACTCGACAAAAGCCACTTCAGCTGCAAACAGGTTCAACAGCTTTATGGTTGTTGAATTGCACTGCATTAACGATTTAAGCAAAAAAATAGTATATAATAAACAAAACTTGCGATCGGTAATAAATCAAGATAATCAACTACTATTAGAGAAAGAGAAAAGAGGGAATTTAGCTTGATTAAAAGTACGCAAGTGCAAGCACGGTCGATAATAATTTCACAAAAGTTAAAAGCTATATACTTAACAATCCGGCTAGCTTCTAATGACAGGACAACTGGATCTCACCATTTGCGCCTTAAGTGCGCTTTGTGCCTTTACTTACCTAGGAGATGAAATCAAGATGATCACTACCCTAGATAAAAAGTAGAAAATGAATGCTTAAAAAGGTTCAACAAGTAATTAAAGTAATTCAATTTGAATAAAAACCATAAATAATAGTAATTTATCAACGTGTCAATATGAATTGGATCACAATATAACAAGTAGTCTATGAAGGATCGATTATGGGTGGTTTTTCTCTCAACTCACAGTGAACAACACTCAGCAAGTAGTCTATGAAGAGTTGATCACAATATAACAAGTAACAAGCAGTAAGAAATTAACACAACAAGTAAATTTTCAAGGTACTTTTATATATTACTTCTCAACTCAAAGGATTACAAGACTCTTGGACTCAAATCGCTTATCTAAAGAGTTACAAGGAGAAGATATATATAATACTACCTACAGCCGGATATACTTTGATACCAGCTGGACACCTCTAACCTTACATCTATACTACAAGACTCTAGGTGAGGTCTTTCAGACATTTTGCCTGAGAGTTGGTAGTCAGGACATGTCCCTGACTTACCTTTTGTCACCAACTAAAGTTGGTAACATGTACTAACATAAAAAGGTGAACAGTAGAATAAAGTATGGTCAACAACATGGCTCTTTAGGAAGATGCCGTGCTGTATCAGAGGTCTGCAGCGGACTGTCAGGGACCATACTTTTATCTGCTGGTCATAGCAATGTCTTCCGAAGGATAAAGTGCTTCGGAAGTATAACTTCTTCCGAAGGCACTTATTCTTCGGAAGACTTCTTCTTCCGAGGCTTGGAGTCTTCTTTGTCTCCGGAAGCAGACTTTGTCTTCAGCTCTTTCATCAGACTTTGTCTTCGGAAGCTTTCAGACTTTGTCTTCAGCTCTTTCATCAGACTTTGTCTTCGGAAGCTGACTTTGTCTTCAGCTCTTTCATCAGACTTTTGCCTTCAGTAGATATCTTCAGCTGTTGTTCCTCAGACTCTCGGAAGATCTCTTGCTTGGCTTCGGAAGCCCTTCAACGTAGCACCAAAAGTGACTATGAAGTGTTTTGGTTGCCCCAGCCTTATCATGATCCAACAAACTCCCCCTAGGCTGATGCTACCAAAACTTCACTTCTCTCTTCTTCTCAAAGCTCTCAGCACCAAGGAAAGTAAGTGTTTATCAGTGTCTTTATTCTTTCCTGCTGTGGTGCTGAGAATCTTGTACAGATCCTTGGTGGACAGAACCTCTACTCTGTCACCTTGGATTATGTGTACCCTCTGTTGTGGCCCTCTGAAAAGAGTTAGTTGATGGGAAGTATAGTCATATTCCCATCGAACTATTGGTTCCAATTCAGGACCTTCCACCATCTGTAGAAAGGCTATGCCTTTGGTGGTTGGTCTTTCCTTGTCTTCCACTCCTTTCAACTTCAACTCTTCTTCAATCTTGGCTCTTCTACTTCGTTCAGCCAAGTGGAGACTGCTGATATGGTTTCTGATGTGTGCAGCAGTCTCAGAGTTGGAGGGATTGGAGAATGGCTTCTCTGCAAGCTCAGCAAGATCAAATCTGCTGAGATGCAGTAGAGAAGTGGCATTAAGCCTGTTGGTTTCACCATTCTCCCTTTCCACAACAAAGTTGTGAAAAGGTTCATCAAACCTCCACTGGATTATAGCATTTCTAGGTCCAGGAGATTGACCAGAAATCCTGTCCTCTTTCCTGGTATCCAGCAAAGTCACCAGTCTCCTTCTTAGTCTCTTCTCTTCAGCATTGAGGGTATCAGAGTTGAGACCAAGAAGTCTTGCATCCTGGCCCAAGGTGTCTCTAGGCAACTCAAGAAATTGGCCTAGGGTGAGGGATCTTGAAGAGTTATCAACATAGGTGATGTTGATAAGCTCTCCCTCACAGGAGATGCTGCTCAAAGTAGTGCAGTTGATGAGCCTCGTCTTGAACTCCTTTATTTCCTCAAAGGAGAGATGTTGAGGAGGCTGAGGGGATGGTCTTGGTTTTTGTTGGGTAGGCTTAGGTTTAGTGGTTTTGGGTTGTGTCTTTGGTTTTAGGATGGGTAGTTTGGGTGTTTGTGGTGATGTGGTAGGTTTGGGTAGAGTTGTGGGTTGAGGGGTGAAGGTTTCATCAGTGGGTTCTGTTTTGATGGGAAAAGGGGTTGGTTCTGGTGTGGGTTGTGGCTGTGGTTGAGTGGCTGGGGTTGAGACCGTTCCTGTACCCTCCTATACATCTCCCTTTTCTTCCCCAAACGGATGTCATCTTTGATTTCACTGACTATCCGCTGGAGTGTCCTTTCGGACATAGGTCCCACCTGCCTACCAGAGATGCCATGAGCCCGGAGATAGTCCTTCATCCAGGCTTTGTCATTGGACTTCTTGGTGGCAGTAACCCCTTTCTCTTCCTCCCTCCTCTTCTTCTCCCTTAACTTCTCCCTAGCAGCCTTCTTCCTTTCCTTCTCCATTTGATCCTGCTCTTTATTGTGGAGCAGCAGGATCATGTCATCGTCATGTGGAGACAGTTCAGGAAGACTGAAGCCTCTTGAGAGTAGGAACTTGATCCTATCCTCTCTCAGCTTCAGGGCTGCCTCCCTTCGCTCTTCTTCTTCTCTCTCCAAGGCCAACCTGGCTTCTTCTTCTTGTTTTAGCCTGGTTGACCTCTCCAAAGTCACCAACTCCTCTAGTGGTAGCAGGAGTATCTCCTCATTGGCAGCTCCTAGACTGATGAGCTAGTCAATGAGTGCTGTTCTTCTCCTTTGGTTGATTTCTTCCTGATTGGCTGCAGCTACCTTAGAACTAGCAGCTAGCAGCTTTTCAGTAGGAAACCTACCTTTCTTTTGGAGCTTCTCAATCCTCTCCTCCTCCTGAAGCTCTTCCGCAGTCAATTTTCTTTTTCCTTTGTCTTTGGCGGTGCTTGACTGTGGTGGTTCTTGGATGGAGGGTTGTAATTGAGAGAGAAGTTCAGCTGGTGTTTGGGTTGGAGGAATGTCAGAAATGTCCTCCCTACTCACCTCAGATGCTATTTCAGCAATAACATCTGTGATGGTCAGTTCCTCGGACATCTGAAATAAGCCTTCCGCAGCTTCTATTTCGGCCTCGGAAGACTTTTCTTGTTCTTCCGAGGCTTCCATGTCAGCTTTGGAAGCTTCAGCTTGAGCTTCGGAAGATGAGACTGCTGCAAGTTCTGTCCCATCTGTTTCAGTTGCTGGGCCATCAGTCCCTATTTCCCCTTCGAAGCTAATCTCAGGTTCCATGTGGACCTTAGGTTGACCAACTTCTTCCACAGTGGTAGAAGGTGCAGTCAGTCTTTGAAGCTCCTCAGCCCCAAAGTATATAAGTGTGGTGTCGGGACTGGTCTGTTCTAGAGATGATCTCAATACAAACTTTGTGAAAAGTCTGTAGAGATCTTGAAGCATCTTTGAGTCAATCTCTAGAAAGGATTGAGATGACTCAGGTAGTGTGATGAGTTGGGAAGTAAGGGATTGGGTCTGTGGTTCCTCAAATATTTGTCTCTGAACTTTCTCCCCCTTTTTGGTAGCATCATCTTGAGAGCTAGATGAGCTAGAGGAAGAAGTCAGTGAGACCTGAATTGGTACATGCCTAACAGACCTCTCCGTCTGTTTCTCAGCTAGTTTAGCCTTGAGAGTGTTAATCTCAAGTTGCTGAGTGGCAGTCCTTGATTCTAAGATCCTCACCTGTGATTCCAGGTTGGAGACCTTAGAAGCAAGTACTGAAGTGTTAGTTGCATACTTCCCTCATCTTCATGAGAAGAATCACGGGGAGATGAGATAACATACCTAGTATGCTCAGTCTCACCACCAGATGTGGCTTCTTGGCACCCTGGTTTCCTTTGCTCAGAGTCATCTCTTTCAGAGATGTCAATGGGCAAAGTTGCCGTAGACTCAGTCGTAATTATGTTACCACTATCCAGAGAGCTCAATGAGAGACTCTGAGTAGTGGCAGCTGAGCCTACATGAGTCCCCTCCACATCAGTGGGACTCACCTCAGTAACTGGCTTCTGATGGGGGCTAGAGACAAGGGATCCCTCTTGGCTCTGTTGATCTTTCAGAGGGTGTTGTAGATCAACTTCATGGCCATGGAGAGATGTAATCTCTTCATCAGTGCGGAGTAAAAGGTCAGTGAAAGTGAGGGTGGTTAGTCCTACTGACCCGGGACCTAGATCAATGTCTACAGGCATTGAGCCTATGGTGGGGCTGTCCCTAGAAGGCTGCACAGGGGAGTGTAGAGACTCACCCTATAGGCTTAAGGCTTGGGGTTCGGGCTTAGGGGTTTTAGACTGAGGAGGCTCAAAACCCACGTTGAGGTCAATTGTGAAGGATGGTGTGACCTCGGACTGAGTGGGAGCCCATGATTCCACTCTAGCCCTTTGGGTGTGAACAGGAGGAGCTTGTTCAATCAGAGTAGATTGAACAAGGGTTCGTTTTGGACGTCTCTGGTATGTAGCTTTGATGGGTAAAGAAGGTTTTGGCATTGTGGTGGATGTTGCTGGTGTGGGTTCATCACCTGTGGGGATAATAGGGATGTAACCAGGAGCTATGCGCTCAGTCATCTCTGGAGGTAGTGGAGTGTACCTTCCAGTGAAGTTGGTGGACATCTTCTTTAGTATCTTGAAGATGGTAGGTCTCACTTGTGGAACAGTAAGAGCAGCTGCGCAGACAAGCTTGCTCGGTTCTATCTCACAGTTGATTATGTGTTGAATAAATCAGGGATACATGAAGAATGTATCCCTGCTCAGATTTCCGATAAGGTTGGTCAACACAAATCGTGAGTAGTTGAAGCGAAGACCTCTCACCAACCCATGAACTAGGCATCCTAGTTCATATGGGATTTGATCCCAACCCCCTGATTTGTTGGAGAGGCAATGCAGGATAATATGCAGCAGGAACTTCCAATGGTAAGAGAAATTAAACTTGTACACGGTTGATCTGCTGACATCTCCTCCATATCCTATGAGGATATAGGTGCCTTCCAAGTCTTCTTTGGGGAACTCAGTAGGAGCCCCATCATCATGAAGCTCGAGATGCTCCCTGATGAGTTCTTAAGTGATGACCAACTCTTGGCCACAAATGTGGGTTCTCAGGACTCGAACCCCATTCAGAACTGCATTTTGACCGTTGCTCCAGAATTCAGACATATGGTTGGAGTATACGGTTGGGTTAACAGTTAGTGCAGTGAGGTATGTGGATTCGGTAAGAAAGGTGATGATTTGGGTGAAGTCGACATCCCTTGACAAATCAAGTAATGCGACTTGGTTGTGCTGAGGGTTTAGCGCCATTGAAAAAAAGGTAAGCTTGAAATTTGGGTGAAATTGAAGGTTTGACAGTGAAGGGAATAGTTAGGGCTGTAAAATGGTAAAAGAAGATGAAATTGATCAGTCAAGATTATTTAAAAGGGTTGAATTGTGGTAGTGACGGTAATAGGGTAACTGTTTGGGGTTACTGTGGGTGGTATGGTGGTTTACGGTGGAGAAATGATAGTGGCGGCAAGGATAATTTTAAATAATCTGACTATCATGGACAAAATCTTTACTTTTTATAGAGTGGGGCCCAAAAGATATCCGTTACATATAAAAACCTTTACTTCCGAGGGTAAAACATTTCCGAAGGTAATTTTCTTCCGAAGGCAATTTCTCTTCCGAAGCACGATATTGCTTCCGAAGGTAAAATTGTCCTTTGAAGGCACTTTATCTTCCGAAGCAAGGCATTGCTTCCGAAGGTAAAGTTGTCTTTCCGAATGGAGAGTTGTATAAGTTTCGGAAGTAGATCTGATGTAAGATCAATCGCTTCTTCCGAGACCAAAAACTCTTCCGAGAAGAAAATTTCCATTGAGGAATTTTGACTTCGGAAGATATTCAAGAATATCTTCCGAGAGTTAGTTCCTCTTCGGAAGGAATTTACACTTAGAATAATTTAAAGATCTTTTGTAACAGGGCTTAAATTGTATTGACACAAGACTTTACATATTAAAAAGGTTTCAAAAGAGGTAGTTATTCAATGTTTATCATCCTAATTGCTGATATGAGATACTTAAATCTTTGTTCATCAAATGCCTTTGTGAACAAATCAGCATATTGTTCATTTGAGTCAACTTTGATTAACTTTATCAGCTCTTTCTCATGAATATCTCTAATGAAATGATACCTGATATCAATGTGCCTTGTCTTGGAGTGCTTCACCGGATTCTCAGTAATGGAGATAGCACTGTTGTTGTCAATATGGATAGGAGTAGTCATGAAGTTGAATCCATAGTCTAACATCTGATTTTGAATCCATAGAAGTTGAGCACAGCAGCTAGCAGCAGCAATGTATTCAGCTTCAGCAGTTGATGTAGAGACACAGGATTGTTTCTTGCATTGCCATGAGATAACCCTTCCACCAAGAAATTGACATCCTCCTGATGTTGATTTCTTGTCAATATTGCAGCCACCATAGTCACTGTCAGAGTATCCATAGAGATTAAAATCACTATTTCTTGGATACCAGAGACCTAGTTTAGGTGCTCCTTTGAGGTATCTGAGGATTCTCTTTGCAGCAGCTAGGTGAGACACCTTTGGAGCAGCCTGATATCGTGCACAAATGCATGTGGCAAACATGATATCTGGTTGTACACCCGAAAGTTTGACCTTTTGATAGGTTGTGCGACTGAGCCTCAGTCGCCTGGGATTTATGCGACTGGAGGTTCAACCGCATGCTATTCGGCCGATTGAAGCTCAACCGCACGATTGGAGTTCAACCGCCCGAATGAAAGACGAGCCGCATGGAACACATGCGACTAGGGTCCAATCGCATGGTGTTCATGCGACTGAAGGTCCAGTCGCCCCTAGACCAGACGCGACTGAGAAGTACCTATAAAAGGGGAGCAGCTCTCATACTCCTCCCAACACTTATCATTTTCAGTCGGGAAGAGCAGTGAGCGACCGAGAGAAGAGAAAGAAAGAGGGAAAGTGCTGACCGAGCTCCGGATTTGTCGAGAAGCTAGCCAAATCGAAGCTCATCAACTCCTACCTGTTAATGTGAGTTCTAGGACCCCTTATTTACATGTTTTCCAACGATTTTGGGGCTGGAAACATATATAAACCCTATTTTGAAATAGTGTAAGTTTGACCCATTTGGGTAATCTTGAGTAATGTGTTTATGGTATGAATTAGGACTAGAATATGCTTGTATGAGGTCCTAGTAGGAATCCCTGAGGCTTGGGAGGGTCGAATTGGGCTGAAAATGGGTTTATGATGACTGTGGGGACGGGAGTTCGCGACTGCAGTGTATGAAGAACTCCAGTCGCTGCCCAGTTAGGGTTATGCGACTGAAGGGCCATTCGGCCGACTGAGGAATAGTTGATGTCCAATCGCCCGATTGAGGCTCAGACGCACGATTGAACCTCAGTCGCATGTTGGACTATGCGATTGGGGGATTCGGTCGCATAGGTCCAATCGCAGAGTAGTTCAGTCGTACGATTAAGAGTTAGTCGCATATAGCCCAGTCGTATAGTGTCTAGTCGTACGGAAGGGAGTCCAGTCGCACGATTGTATGTCCATTCGCATGACAGCCCAATCGCACGGTCCAGTCGCATGGAGGACATGTAACTGAGATAGGTTCAGTCGCCCCTGAAGGGCTGATGTGAATGATGATGCTATGTATGATTACGTATGTATGATGCTATGTATGATGAGGAACGTATGATGTATGATGCTATGTATGATGATGAATGTATGATGGATGTGTGTTCCTTATAATTGTGTATGTTTATCTTTCCGAAACTTTACGAATAATGAGAATGAATGAATGAAGTATTATGTAACGTAAATTGAAAGATAATGAAAGAGGAACACGATGATGATGCATGTATTAACGAATGAACGAAAAGAAGAATGATGATGAATACATGCATTAATGAACGAACGAATTATGTCTTGCAGCATTAAATAACGCGATTGGTCCTTCTCTGTGATCGACCATGGTCATGGTACCTCTACCGCTTACCTCTAGTACCGTGGCATACGTTTGTTGTTCATATGTTGACTTCGGCCCGGTAGCTAATGACGATCGGGGTATAGCATAAGGTATTGGTACAATTCACCTTTCAATGTGCAAGTAAGTATGAACGGGATTCTTGTCGTTCGACCCCAGTAATCATAGCCGAGTGCTATGAAGTGGGTAAAGCCTGACAGAATCCATACGAGAAGTTAAAGATAACGATGTATAACGAATGATGAAGATAATAATGAATATTATCTCTGTGTACGTATGATGTATGAACGCATGTACGAAAGGATACCTTTAAATAAGTAAAAGTATGTTTTATTATAAAACTAGAACTCACTCAGCAACGCTGACTTTTTATGTGTTTCCAGTTGGCAGGTAGTGTTGCTGAGGATGGCACGAGGCGACTACTCAGCTCTTTTGGGATGACATTCTTTTGTTAATGTTTTGTATTGTAATGCAAACAAACGATATTTTGTAATGGGTGTTGTATTACTTTGCAAAAGCATTTGTAGTAAATTCAAAGTTTCCGCTGCATGGTTTTTATTAAGTTATATTAAATGTATGTTTTATGGGTAATGACGACCAACCGTAAGGTGCCCGGGATCGGGCCTTACAAGTTGGTATCGGGGCCTTACAAGTTGGTATCAGAGCCAAAGTTTAAGTAAAACGGGTAAATTTTTTAAAATAAACCTAAACTTAAACTGAAATGGGACAGAAAGGAAGAGAATGCCATCTGAGTAGTTGCGTGCCATCAGGTATTTTTATTAAAGTTAAACATGATTACGTGCACGTGTTATGTGTTATGTGTACTGTTAGACTTAGATACTAATGTAGTCTGGACAGGTAATGCTCGGGGTGCGAAGAGTAAAGTAAGTGGCTAATCGAAACTGGCCACTGTAATTAGGGACTTACTATACTTAACATAAACTGAGCTATTTCCTTGAATGACCGTGTTGGTATTTGAACCTTTCAGTGTGTGTCAAAAGATGGCTAGCGGTAGATCTTCTAAGGCTTTGCCAGATGGGGGTAGTGGTAAACGTGGTGTTGAACCACGTGTCACGAGAAGCATGGATAGGGCGGCTGAAAGGGCACTCGAAGAGCCTGAGGCCCCTCACCTGGAAGGCAGCGATGATGGCACTAGTTTGAGGATCGCCATGAAAGAGGCTGTTGTGGAGGGAGTCCAACAGGCCTTACAGGCAATTCTGCCATCCATGGTGACTGAGGTAATTAGAGCGGTGAAAGAGACGACTGCTATTGAAGAAAGCAAGAAGAATAGCGACGACAAGAACTGGAACGGAAAGCGGGTTGGACGTGACAGTGCCACCCTCAGCAAAAAGGTTGTAAGGACGGAGGGCCGACGTGCAGCTTCGTCTGGTGTGAGGACGAGGAAGTGTGGTAAGTGTGCCAAAGAACACCTCGGGGAATGTAGATTGGGGACCAATATCTGTTTCCGATGTGGGAAGCACGGTCATGTGGCCAGAGAGTGTGCAGTGGCACGGTGCTACAACTGCAGAGAAAGAGGTCACATAAGCAGGGATTGCAAGAAGCCAAGGGCTGAGGGCGCAGGGCCTTCACGATAATGCTGGAGCAGGTTAGGACGAGCCCCGATATAGTGTCAGGTATGTGTCTAGTAATTCAAACTCTGACATCCGTGTTGATTGATTCCGGAGCCAGAAAGAGTTTTTGTTTTTGTTGTTTTTCTATGCCAAGTTGCTCACTAGGAGTAGAAGTATAGATAAGCTCTTGGGTGTAGAAACCGCCATAGGTAATTCTGTCAGGATTTCCGAAACGATAGTAGACTGCGAGGTGGAGTTAGAAGGTCATATATACCCGGTTAGACTAGATGTGATAGCCTAGGGTGATTTTGATTCAGTTCTTGGGTTGGATGGGTTGGTGGACTTCGAGACAACATAGCGTGTCGTGAGAAGATGATTCGTTGATAGCACCAGACGGGAGTCCAATAACTGTATATGGGGATCGGGTCATGACAATTTCGAAGATGATCTCAAAGGCGGTGACGGGGAAAGTGTATGAGGTGCGGATGTCGCGCCTACTTATGATATGTAAAAGATGTGGTAAATGCAGAGGGAATTATGGTGGACCCGGAAAAGGTGAAGGCCATAATGCAATGGAAATCTCCAAAGACGCCATCTGAGATCCGAAGTTTCTTGGGTTTGGCGGGTTACTACCGAAGGTTCATCCAGGACTTTTCCAAAATTGCTTCTCCACTAACAAAGTTGACCCGGAAGGATGTGAAATTTGTATGGGGTTAAGCTCAAGAGAAGGCGTTTGAAGAACTGAAGACGAGATTGACCCAAGCTCCAGTATTGGCGTTACCCGAGGGGAGTGAAGATTTGGTGGGTTTATTCTGATGCCTCCTACTCGGGGTTGGGGTGTGTATTAATGCAGAGAGGAAAGGTGATAGCCTATGCATCCCGACAGCTGAAAGTTCATGAGGTTAATTACCCTACTCATGACTTGGAGCTAGCAGCTGTGGTTTTCGCGTTGAAGATTTGGCGGCACTATTTGTACAGGACGAAGTGCACCATCTTCACGGACCACAAAAGCTTGAAGTACTTCTTCGAGCAAAAAGATCTGAATATGAGGCAACGGCGATGGTTGGAGCTTATAAAGGACTATGATTGTGAGATCCATTACCATCCGGGCAAAGCCAACGTGGTGGCGGATGCCCTTAGCCGAAAGGAGAGGCCCGAGCCAATTCGGGTGAAGGCGTACCAGCTAATCATGACCTCCGACGTAATGAAACAGGTCAAAGAGTTCCAAGATGAGGCTTTGAAAGACGAACATCTTAACTCTGAACGCATGAGAGGTCTGGTCGCGGAGTTGGGTGAGAACGCAACGGGTGTTAGAACTCGGTTTGGGCGTATGTGGATTCCTCGTCTTGGGGATCTGCGAATGAAGATTTTGGATGAAGCTCATAAGTCTCGATACTCCATTCATCCCGGTGCTACCAAAACGTACCAAGATATGAAGAAAGATTACTGGTGGCCGGGTATGAAACGTGATGTGGTGGAGTATGTGAGTAAATGCCTCACGTGTTTGCAAGTAAAGGCAGAGCACCAGAAGCCGTACGGAAAGATTCAACCGTTGGACATACCGGAATGGAAGTGGGAGCACATCACCATGGATTTTATCACAAAGCTGCCACGTACCCCGAAAGGGTATGATACGATCTGGGAAATTGTGGATCGATTGACGAAGAGTGCCCACTTCTTACCGATGCGCGAGACATATTCGTCCGAGAAGTTGGCCGATCTTTTCATCAAAGAGTTTGTGACTCGTCACGGTGTACCGGTGTCGATTGTGTCTGATCGCGACACCCGGTTTACATCCAAATTTTGGAAGAAATTTCACGATGCTATGGGGACGAGGTTGCATATTAGCACGGCTTATCATCCACAAACTGATGGTCAGTCGGAAAGGACCATTCAGACCTTGGAGGACATGCTCCAAGCATGTGTTATTGACTTCGGTGGAAGTTGGGATGACCACCTACCGTTAGCCGAATTCTCATACAACAACAGTTATCATGCCAGTATTGGCATGCCACCCTATGAGATGCTATACGGTAGGTGATGCAGGACACCCGTCTGTTGGGGTGAAATTGGTCAGAAAGAATTGGGGAGCGTCGAAGTGGTCGAAGCTACGACTGAAAAGCTCGAAAGAATTAAAGCTTATATGAAGGCAGCCAAAGACCGACAGAAATCGTATGCCGACAAACGACGCAGGCCGATTGAGTTCCAGGTAGGAGATCGGGTTATGTTGAAGGTCTCACCCTGGAAGGGTATCATTCGGTTCCGGAAGCGAGGCAAGTTGAGTCCGCGTTATATAGGCCCTTTCCGAATCATCGCTCGAGTAGGAGAGGTGGCCTATAAGTTGGATCTACCAGATGAACTAAGTGGAATCCACCCGACTTTCCACGTGTCTCATCTGAGGAAATGTTTGGCGGATGAGGGCAAGGTCGTTCCACTGGGGGATATCGAGGTAGACGAACGGCTCAACTATGTAGAGCAACCAGTGGCTATCATCGATCGCAAAGAGAAGAGGTTAAGGAATAAAGTGGTTCCCCTTGTGCGTGTACAGTGGCGGCACAGGAAAGGATCAGAGTCAACGTGGGAAACTGAAGAAGAAATGAGACAGCATTACCCACGATTGTTCGAAGAATAACAGGTTTCGGGGACGAAACCTAAAATAAGGGGGGTGACTTGTAACACCCGAAAGTTTGACCTTTTGATAGGTTGTGCGACTGAGCCTCAGTCGCCTGGGATTTATGCGACTGGAGGTTCAACCGCATGCTATTCGGCCGATTGAAGCTCAACCGCACGATTGGAGTTCAACCGCCCGAATGAAAGACGAGCCGCATGGAACACATGCGACTGGGGTCCAATCGCATGGTGTTCATGCGACTGAAGGTCCAGTCGCCCCTAGACCAGACGCGACTGAGAAGTACCTATAAAAGGGGAGCAGCTCTCATACTCCTCCCAACACTTACCATTTTCAGTCGGGAAGAGCAGTGAGCGACCGAGAGAAGAGAAAGAAAGAGGGAAAGTGCTGACCGAGCTCCGGATTTGTCGAGAAGCTAGCCAAATCAAAGCTCATCAACTCCTACCTGTTATGTGAGTTCTAGGACCCCTCATTACATGTTTTCAACGATTTTGGGGCTGGAAACATATATAAACCCTATTTTGAAATAGTGTAAGTTTGACCCATTGGGTAAATCTTGAGTAATGTGTTTATGGTATGAATTAGGACTAGAATATGCTTGTATGAGGTCCTAGTAGGAATCCCTGAGGCTTGGGAGGGTCGAATTGGGCTGAAAATGGGTTTATGATGACTGTGGGGATGGGAGTTCGCGACTGCAGTGTATGAGGAACTCCAGTCGCTGCCCAGTTAGGGTTATGCGACTGAAGGGCCATTCGGCCGACTGAGGAATAGTTGATGTCCAATCGCCCGATTGAGGCTCAGACGCACGATTGAACCTCAGTCGCATGTTGGACTATGCGATTGGGGGATTCGGTCGCATAGGTCCAATCGCAGAGTAGTTCAGTTGTACGGTTAAGAGTTAGTCGCATATAGCCCAGTCGTATAGTGTCTAGTCGTACGGAAGGGAGTCCAGTCGCACGATTGTATGTCCATTCGCATGACAGCCCAATCGCACGGTCCAGTCGCATGGAGGACATGCGACTGAGATAGGTTCAGTCGCCCCTGAAGGGCTGATGTGAATGATGATGCTATGTATGATTACGTATGTATGATGCTATGTATGATGAGGAACGTATGATGTATGATGCTATGTATGATGATGAATGTATGATGGATGTGTGTTCCTTATAATTGTGTATGTTTATCTTTCCGAAACTTTACGAATAATGAGAATGAATGAATGAAGTATTATGTAACGTAAAGTGAAAGATAATGAAAGAGGAACACGATAATGAATGCATGTATTAACGAATGAACGAAAGAAGAATGATGATGAATACATGCATTAATGAACGAACGAATTATGTCTTGCAGCATTGAATAACGCGATTGGTCCTTCTCTGTGATCGACCATGGTCATGGTACCTCTACCGCTTACCTCTAGTACCGTGGCATACGTTTGTTGTTCATATGTTGACTTCGGCCCGGTAGCTAATGACGATCGGGGTATAGCATAAGGTATTGGTACAATTCACCTTTCAATGTGCAAGTAAGTATGAACGGGATTCTTGTCGTTCGACCCCAGTAATCATAGCCGAGTGCTATGAAGTGGGTAAAGCCTGGCAGAATCCATACGAGAAGTTAAAGATAACGATGTATAACGAATGATGAAGATAATAATGAATATTATCTCTGTGTACGTATGATGTATGAACGCATGTACGAAAGGATACCTTTAAATAAGTAAAAGTATGTTTTATTATAAAACTAGAACTCACTCAGCAACGCTGACTTTTTATGTGTTTCCAGTTGGCAGGTAGTGTTGCTGAGGATGGCACGAGGCGACTACTCAGCTCTTTGGGATGGCATTCTTTTGTTAATGTTTTTGTATTGTAATGCAAACAAACGATATTTTGTAATGGGTGTTGTATTACTTTGCAAAAGCATTTATAGTAAATTCAAAGTTTCCGCTGCATGGTTTTTATTAAGTTATATTAAATGTATGTTTTATGGGTAATGACGACCAACTGTGAGGTGCCCGGGAACGGGGCCTTACACTGGTCTACTAGCAGTGAGATACATCAGGAACCAATGATTGCTCTATACTGATGTTGATCAGTATCCTCCCCCTCAAGGTCAGGGCAAAGATTATGGTTTCTGGGTATGGGTGTCTTGGCTGGTTTACAATCCTTCATTTCAAATCTATATAAGATGTCTGAGACATACTTAGATTGACTGATGAAGAACCCTTCCTTCATCTGTTTCACCTGAATTCCAAGGAAAAAGTCCATTTTTCCCATGGAACTCATCTCAAACTTCTGCTTCATTATGCTTTCAAAGTCCTTGCACATTTGGTCGTTTGAAGAACCAAATATGATGTCATCAACGTAGACTTGTACAAGCAAAATGTCTTCTCCACTCTTTCTGATGAAAAGAGTATTGTCGATGGTACCTATAGTGTATCCATTTTTTAGGAGAAACTGAGACAAGGTCTCATACCACAGCCTAGGTGCTTGGTGCAGCCCATATAGAGCTTTATCCAGTTTGCACACGTAGTTGGGGTGCTGTGGGTCTTCAAATCCTGGAGGTTGACATACATAGATTTCCCTATCTATATCCCCATACAGAAAAGCACACTTGACATCAAGTTGGTAGACTGTGAAGTTCTTGGATGCAGCATAAGTAAGGAAGATCCTAACTGCCTCAAGTCTTGCAACAGGTGCAAAGACATCAGTATAATCGTTTCCTTCCTCCTGGTGTATCCTTGAACTACTAGTCTTGCCTTGTTCTTGATAATCAAGCCTCTATCATCTTTCTTGTTCCTGAACACCCATTTAGTGCCTATGGGTACTTGACCAGATGGTAGTGGGTATAGATTCAAGACCTTTTGTCTTCTGAATTGAAGCAGCTCCTCCTGCATCGATTCAACCCAACTACTATCCTTTAAGGCATCTTCTACCTTCTTTGGTTCCATCTGAGACAAGAAGCATGAGTACAAGCAGACATTCCCATGATGAGTTTGTCCTCTTGTTCTCACACCCTCAGAGACATTCCCTATGATGTTCTCAGTTGGATGAGTGTTGTGAATCCTAAGATGAGGAATCACTTCCAGTTGCAGAGATAAGTCTAGGTTAGACATATTTTGATCAGGAACTGGATCACTCTGTCCAACTACTGTTTCAAAGTCATTCAATGAGGACTGATTGAATGATTAAGAAACATCATCAATGGTTGGTTGTGAAGTAGGATTAACAGTTGCCTGTTCCTTCAGAATACTACTTCCCTCAACCTGGTGTTGTAATGGATCACCTGAAGAACTTTGAGGTTGATCAAGTGATTCACTTGTTGAAGCTTCATTATTCCTGGAGATAGTTACACTATCAGATCTGTGAATGGTTGAAGCTTGTTGCCTTTCAGCTCTTGGAGAATTTGGAAGAGGTCTGGGAAGCTCAAACAGTTAACTTGCATCAGCATCATCATTCTCTTGAGCACCTATACCAGCTGAAACATTCTCACAAGATGGTTTAGAATAGTTTGGAAACAATTCTAAATCAAAGATATACTCAGGTCCATTCCCCCTAACACAAGGAGTGTGCTCATTAACAACTATATTGGATGATTCCTCAAATTGTTGATTGTTGATATTGTATACTCTATAAGCTTTAGAGCTAGAAGAGTATCCAATAAAGATAGCATCATCCGACTTCTCAGCAAACTTTGCTAAGTTGTCCTTTGTGTTAAGTCTGGTACACCTGCAGCCAAAGGACCTTAGAAAGCCAATGAACGGTGGCCTCTTGTTCCATAACTCATAAGGGGTTTTTCCATGGGGCTTAACTACAAGAACCCTGTTCTGCACATAGCATGCAGTACTGACTGCCTCTGCCCAGAATGTTAGAGGCAGCTTTGAATCAGCTAACATGGTCCGAGCAGCCTCAATAAGTGTCCTGTTCCTCCTCTCAGCAACACCGTTTTGTTGAGGAGTTCTGGGAGCACTGTATTGTCTGGCAATCCCTTTTGAGTCACAGAATGAGTCAAGAACGAAGTTCTTAAACTCAGTCCCTTGATCACTTCTAATGATCTTAACCTTGTGATCAATTTGATTTTCTATTTTAAGAATAAAAGATTTTAAAGTTTCAGCAGTTTCATCTTTACTTCTTAAAAAGAATACCCATGTAAATCTTGTAAAATCATCAACTATCATAAGGCAGTATGATTTCCTTCCAATGCTCATTATACTTGTGGGTCCAAAGAGATCCATGTGCAATAAGTGTAATGGAGTAGTGATAGAGTTAACACATTTGGATTTTTGAGATGATCTGTGTTGTTTCCCTTTCAGGCATGCAACACAGTTATCTTTGCAGAAAAATTCCTTTTTAGGCAAACCATGTACCAAGTTATTTTTAGCCAATTTATTCATTGTTTTAAAATTCACATGACACATGCGTTTATGCCATAGTGTTGACACATCACTATCAGCTTTGGAAAGAAAGCATGATACTTCACCCATAGGAGAAGCATTGTTCATATCCAGCTTGTACATATCCCCTTTCCTGGGAGATCTAAGAAGCACCAATTCCAGAGGAATTGTCATCCCTAGTTTGAGGATAATGCACTCATGTTCTGTGAAGAGCATCTGATGCTTCTGGTCACAGAATTGAGAAACACTTAACAGATTGTGTTCAAGCTGTTTGACAAAGTGAACTTTGTCAATGTTTATTCTGCCATTGGATATACTTCCTCTGCCAGAAAATATCCTCCGGCCTCACCTCCAAATTAGACAGGCCCTCCATCAAAGTTCTGGAATTGTTGAAGGAGAGATCTGTTCCCTGTCATGTGCCTGGAGCATCCACTATCTACAATCCAGACATTGTTGTTCTTGTCAAATGGACGTCCCTGCACATAAGATGAGATGGTTAGTTTTGTTTGGAAGCCCAAGCCTTGCTGGTCTTGGGCTCTTCCAACGATAGTGACATAATTGAACCAAAAGATATGCATTGGGGTTCAATAGAGGTCATTGTTGAAGAAGAGATTTGGGCTGCAGCATCTTCCTTGATCTTCCAATCCATCCCTTGGTTGATCTTTGAAGATGAGCTTGTTGAAGCTTGTGCAACATGGCCTTCTTCCGAAGCTTCTTTCTTTTCGGAAGAAGCCTTCACCACCTTTTCTTCCAAAGTAGTCTTCTTCTGAGATGGTTTCAAGGGAGCCTTCTTGTTCTTCCAAACCTTAGAAGGTTTGGCTTCCGAAGCCATTTTCCCTTCGGAAGAAGTAGTTTCTTCCGAAAGCAACTTGGCTTTCGAGACCAACTTTCCCTTTTCATCATTTGGACCTTTTAAAGTGGTCCAACTGAGAAACCTTCTCTGACTCCTTCTTTTCTAACATTATTTGCATAATGTGTGCTTGCTGGATTGTAGTAACAATCTTTAGCCATGTGGTTGTGCAGACCACACATTATGCAGGCAATGTTAGTCTTCTGGGAACTTGCAGGTTGCTGTTTCTTGGTTTCTTCTCTTCATCAACAACTTTCCCTTTCAACTTCTGATCCTTCAGTAGGACAGGACTGCTGGTATTACACTCCTTTCCTGAGTCAGAAGTACCTACCACTCGAAATCCGGCAAAAATGAAGACACCCTTTTGCTTTGGGTCGATCTTAAGCTTGGACTCTGCAACCTTCTTGGCAGTCCTTCTAGCAGCTTTAGCTCTGCTTCTTCTTGCCATGGTGGTTAGGATTTGGTCTTCACAGGTGGAGATGAGTGTATCCTCCTGTTTCTCCCCTGTGGTGGCCACTATTTTTGCCTCATCCTTTAGTTCCAATTGAGAAGGGTCAGCAGTTGGAACCTTTTACTCTTCAGTACCACATCTAGGTAGTCTAATAGACTCATAAGAGTGTGGTGGAGCTATTTCATTGGTTCCCAACCCTTCTTTGTTTCGATAAAACATTTTGGAATGAGAGGTTGATGCAAGAATAGTTTGGAAGCTTTGCTCAGCAATAGCTTGCTTCCTGGCCTGAGCCTCAGCTGTGACCAACTGGGCTTGAACCTCAGATAGTTTGGATATCAGATCTTTAATTTGAGTCTTATAATTAGTCTTTTCATGTTTTAAAGAGACACATTTTCTCTAACTCCTCAATTTTCTTTTGATAGTCAGATTCAGCTCTCTTAAATCAGATTTTAGCACATTTAAAGACTCAACCTCAGATCTGATTTCTGAAATGTAATCCTTATAAAGTTTAACTTTAGCAATACAGGCAGCAGTACAAAGATGTTCATATACCTAATCATCATCTGTTCCGGCCATGAGTGCTTGAACAGGAGTCACATCATGTACCATGAAGCTCCAGTCAACTTCTTGAGCCACAGCAGCTGTTTCAGTTGACTTCTCTTCATGCTTTGAAGCAGTGGGATGTGTGGAGGCCTGTGGGGTTCCCGGGTTGTTCTTGGGAGCCTTGCATTCCCTAGCAAAGTGACCAAGTTGGTTGCAGTTGTAACACTTTGCTTTGCTTTGTCAAACCCAAACCTGCTGTTGACTGGGTTTTGAGGGAATTGCCTTCCAGTTCTCTTAAAGAACTTCTTCGCTCTGTAAGTTAAAAGAGCCATCTGTTGGACAATATCCATATACTCCACATCATCTGGACTGAAGCACTCAAGATCATCAAAGCAGTATTGAAAATCACCAGAGTGTCCACTTCCAGAGACAAAGGCACAACTATCCTGAGAGGAGTTGTGTTGAACCTTTGAGACTTTGGAGTCTCAGGTAGAGTAATGTAAGGTCCGCTGTGTGAGTTGTCAGGGTAACACAACAACTGATGTTATGGTTCCGTGATTTCCCTTTCAACCACATGAAGGGCTGAACTCAGTTGGTTATTGGAGTGACCAGAGGAGTTCTACATGTTCATCTTCATCTGGAATGCACTTAGGATACCATACAACTCTGTCAGAGAAAGAGTCTTAAGGTCCAAAGTTCTCTTGATTACAACACAGTAATGTATCCATAGTTTAGGAAGGGAAGACATGAACTTCCTAACTATGTCTCTATTCTCAAGAGCTACTCCAATATCCTCCAGAGTATCTACTAGCTCAACATACCTGAAGTATTATTGAGTCAAGCTCTCACCAGCCTTGAGAGTAAAGTTCTCAAACTGATGCTTCAAGAGATCCTTCTTGTTCTCTTGGGTTTCCTTGGATCCTTCATACATCAGCTTCAAAGCTTCCCATAAATCTTTAGCAGTTTTGCACTTCTTGAAGCGTCTGTAGACGGAGTTGGGGAGAGCAGTTTGGAGAGAAGTCATAGCCCTTTGATCCAGCTCTATTCTCTTCCTGTCTTCTTCTGAGTAATCATCAACATCTTTTGGAATGATGCGATTACCAGTGGCAGAAGTGGTGCTTGGTATGAAAGGACCATTGACAATGGAGTCCCACATTCTTGAATCTTGACACTTGATGAAGCCTTCCATTCTGATACACCATGTGTCAAAGTCTTCAGGGTGATCAGTGGGGACTTGGTCATGGTACCGGTTTCCATATCAGCCTTGGAGGGAGCAGCCATTTGAGTGAGTGGTTTGTAGTGAGGAGTGAAAACAGGTTGATTTGGATGGTAAGATCTCACAATCAAAAGCCTGGAGCTCTGATACCAATTGCAGGATTGATTATGGGTGGTTTTTCTCTCAACTCACTGTGAACAACACTCAGCAAGTAGTCTATGAAGAGTTGATCACAATATAACAAGTAACAAGCAGTAAGAAAATAACACAGCAAGTAAATTTTCAAGGTACTTTTATATATTGCTTCTCAACTCAAAGGATTACAAGACTCTTGGACTCAAATCGCTTATCTAAAGAGTTACAAGGAGAAGATATATAATACTACCTACAGCCGGATATACTTTGATACCAGCTGGACACCTCTAACCTTACATCTATACTACAAGACTCTAGGTGAGGTCTTTCAGACATTTTGCCTGAGAGTTGGTAGTCAGGACATGTCCCTGACTTACCTTTTGTCACCAACTAAAGTTGGTAACATGTACTAACATAAAAAGGTGAACAGTAGAATAAAGTATGGTCAACAACATGGCTCTTTAGGAAGATGCCGTGCTGTATCAGAGGTCTGCAGCGGACTGTCAGGGACCATACTTTTATCTGCTGGTCATAGCAATGTCTTCCGAAGGATAAAGTGCTTCGGAAGTATAACTTCTTCCTAAGGCACTTATTCTTCGGAAGACTTCTTCTTCCGAGGCTTGGAGTCTTCTTTGTCTTCAAAAGCAGACTTTGTCTTCAGCTCTTTCATCAGAGTTTGTCTTCGGAAGCTTTCAGACTTTGTCTTCAGCTCTTTCATCAGACTTTGTCTTCGGAAGCTGACTTTGTCTTCAGCTCTTTCATCAGACTTTGTCTTCGGAAGCTGACTTTGTCTTCAGCTCTTTCATCAACTTTTGCCTTCAGTAGATATCTTCAGCTGTTGTTCCTCAGACTCTCGGAAGATCTCTTGCTTGGCTTCGGAAGCCCTTCAATGTAGCACCAAAAGTGACTATGAAGTGGTTTTGGTTGCACCAGCCTTATCATGATCCAACATCACTATATTATTAGAACAAGAATCTTAACTTTTTCTAATATAATGTTGGCTTTAGTTTTATACACTTTCTGATAATTTTTTGCCAACTCAACCCATTTGAGGCATTTTTTTCCAATTAAATCTTTTAAAGTAACCTCTTAACTTGTTAATATAACTTTGCGCTAAAAGTACAATTTCCAAAAACAATTCAACTCATTTAAAGCCTCATAAAACATTTTGCTACTTAGGTTTCAGTTTTACACTCATATGAGATGCATAGATAAAATAAAAGACAAATATAATATAACTAACATACCAGTACATGATTAGGAGCCCGTTTAGGATACTTGGATGTTTCAAGTAATAGATGAGTCGGCCAATTCACATGTCATACGCATTACTACAGATAATATAATTTAGATTTATAAACCAACAAACTGAATATAATTTTAAATTTTAATAACAAACTTTGCTTGTAACAAAGGTTTATTTGTTACCTGTTCAAGAACTTGCACTCGACAAAAGCCACTTTAGCTGCAAACAGGTTCAACAGTTTTGTGTTTGTTGAATTGCACTGCATTAATGATTTAAGCAAAAAAATAGTATATAACAAAGGAAACTTGCGATCGGTAATAAATCAAGATAATCAACTACTGTTAGAGAAAGAAAAAATAGGGAATTTAGCTTGATTAAAATTACGCAAGTGAAAGCACGGTCGATAATAATTTCACAAAAGTTAAAAGCTATATACTTAACAATCCGGCTAGCTTCTAATGGCAGGACAACTGGATCTAAAGCTTGGCACTTAAAAATACATGATATAAGTTAAACATTAAAAGACATTGACTTCCATATTTTGCCTAATAACTTGTGAAACCACCTGCAGATGAGTATTGCTCCTGTCCATAGTCGCAAAGACTGAAGATTAGAAGTCATAACATAATGTGTATTACTTTTTCCCCAATACATATCACTCATCTAAAATTAAAAAAATAGATATTAAATATTAAGTAGAATGTTATAAAAGCTAGGAAATTTACATGTAGACGGGAGAAGGCACAAACATGAAGAAAGATGTTTCTGGTTCAACGCGTTAGTGGCCCAAGACCCCATACTACAGACACAATAAAGCTCATTGTTGATGCTTTACTATTATAAGTGTACCTATAAACCCGCTGTAGTAAGTTTCAAGTGAATAAGACTTTAAAGGAACAATCTGAATAGGAATTTACTTGATGAAATGCAACTAACTAAATAAATGAAAAATAATTACAACCTAAATTTGAACTTATTAAACTCCGAAAATGGGTCCTTTCCCTTTTTATTACAATGATGTGTTTGGTATTGTGTATTAAAACTGCTTATTTGCTTACTACTCTTTGAAATATGAAACCTCTAACTACATATTCAAAACAATTCATTTAACTCAAAATAATAAAAAAGCATCATTTGGTTAGCAATCATAAACACCATCTAAGCAGTTTACAATAAGCTAATAAGTAGTTCTAATTACCCATCTAAAACACCCCTTTAATCATAAAGAAATAATGTATATATTATGCTAAGTGTTTCAGGGTTTTAAATGCAAGTATCTCCAAAGTTTATCAAAAGGCATAAAATTTTTGTTAAATGTAACTATACCAAATGACAGTATAAGGTCTTACTTTAATCAATAGCACCCCTAAGATAAGCATGCCCAAACAAAATGTATTAAGTTCGTTCATCGACCAATATAGATTTACATGTAAGATCAAACCAAACATTCACGTTTGAATAATAACATATCTAAATTCTAAAACTTTAAAACTACATTAACCATAGTGTCAACCCAAATAAATGAATAATTCTTGTTCAGGCATTTCATCAAACACTACATATGCGCTATTTCCATCACCACATTGACCAATTTCTCTTAACCCTATTTCATTCTGATCAACCCAAGTCCATATAAGTTTGTTAAACAGATATAAACCAACATGAATTCTACTCTACATAAGTGATTATACAATGTAATATTTCTAATCAAATGTACCAGATGAAGCCGACAATCACAGACATTTGAGCCATTAGATTAAGAAGGAATTAATTGGAGATGAAACAAGTGACATTTGAGTGAGGTTGTGGGTCTTAAGGTGAGGAGAGACGGTTGAGGGAGATGAAACCACAGTCTTTTGAGGTGAAGTAAGCGGCGGTGTTTGAGGGCATCGATGGATGGAATAAAAGGGGAGAAGAGCATGAATTTAGTGGTGACCTTTGGCATGGCGATGGAAGGGAGTTGGGTGGTCTCCTGATAACTGTCATTGGAATCAATGGGGAGACGAAGGAAGACAAAAAATGAAGACTCCAAACGGCGCGTCTTATAAAATGAATGAAATTCCTATTTTGCCCATTGTTTTGTTTTATATAGATGTAAAGATATATATATATATATATATATATATATATATATATATATATATATATTAATATGGTACCCGTTGAAAAGATAAAGAATAATGAAATTAATGGTGAATTTTTTTATAAAAAATAATGTCATGATAAAAAGTTATAAACATTTTAAAAAAGTAGGAAATACATGTAACTTAAATGTGATGTTAAATGTTTGGTTAATATTGATTCCTAGAATTTCACAAAAATAGATGATTCTCAAAATAATCATATCCTATATATGTTTGTGTATACACAATTCAAAAAAAGTTAAAAAGATATTTAAACTTGATTGTTTTTAAGTCAAATCGATAATGTAAAAATAAGGATCTATGAGATTATTAATATAGGGTTCAAGGGGTTAGTTAAGGTTTAGATGGTTGATATAAGGGATTTAAAATCTATAAATTTTTGCGTTGATCTGATCTAGAATTAATTCTTCAAGATGGAAAATTTGATAAAGGATTTAAGCGAATTTTTTTATGAGATGTAACATGTGTCATCACATGTAATCATTTATTATGAGTAGGACTTGATTACTTTTTCTTTAAATACTTTAAATATGGAAAGATAATTAGGAGTGAATATTATAATTAATCTTTATTTCTATTTTCTTCACTTATTCCATAATATGAAAAAAACAATTTTGATGGGACATGATGAATAGTAAGGGGTAATTTGGTATTTCACCTCCCCTTCTTCTTCAACTTCTCATCTTCATCCTCTCAATCCTCACCAACAGGCAGATCACCTCCCCCACCGCCCCCTTCTTCTTCACCTCCCCCACCGCCCCCTTCTTCTTCACCTCCCCCACTGCCCCTTCTTCTTCACCTCCCCCACCGCCCCCGCCCCTTCTTCTTCAACTGAATAAATATTCATCAATTCTCTCACCGTCAACCAATTCTGAGCTTTGCTTGCTTCATCTACCCTTCATCTGCCCCTTCATCTGCCCCATCGCGCTCCGAATGTGTGATGGCATGGTGGAGAGTGGTGCGGCGACGCTGGTGTGGTGCGTGGCAGCGGTGTGGTGGTCGACGTGTTGGTGTTGGTATGGCGGTGGCGGTGTGGCGGTGGCGGTTGTTTGAGGTCTAATTTAAAGGGTTGTTGGTGTTTTTCTTTTTGAGGAAGCTTCAAATCTGTCTGCTTGTGGTTGTTTGAGGTCTAATTTAAAGGGTGTAGGTGGTGCAGAGAAGCAAGTAAGAAAGATGAACAATGACCCACAAACTTGTTGAGTTTTGACCTTTTAAAGGAGGCGTTTATGCTCTGTTTTCTAAGTGAAAAATATTGAAAATTTTGGTGTTTGAAAGTGTGATTGAACAGCATAGCAATGTTGAGGGTTGCTAATACTTGCAATGCTTTGCTGCAAGAACTTCAGGTGCTCACTTTTCAGTTCAATTCTTTAGATAATAAAAAATTAACCTAGCCTTTTGTAATTGTCTTCTTGCAATTCTCTGTTATGTTCTTGGGCTCTTTTTGATGGGTGCATAATAAAGATATGAAATTTGAATGGTTTTCATGGTGTTTTTAAGAGTTAAAATCGAAATCTTGAATGGGTCTTTGTTCTTCTGTTGATTCTGAAGTTAATGAAGTCTTGAAACTGGAATCCCTAAAAGAATTTATTAAAGTTTCTTGATTTTCATTTATTTATGATCACAGGATTCACTGTTTAGCAGCTAACTTTCTTAAAGATCTTTGAAATTGATTACTGAAGCAATTTGAATGTTCATTATTGATGTTTTTGTATCTGTTTTTGTGTCATCAGCAAATATGGACAGACATAGGTGAGACAAAGCAGAGAAAGATAGAATGTTGATAGAACTGGAGATAGAATGTTTAGAAGTGTACAGAAGAAAACTCGATGAGGCTGCGAGCGCAAAAGCCGTCTTCATCAATCTGTTGCTGCAAAGAAGCTGAATTCGCTGCACTCATGGCTTCCCTTGGAGATCTTACCATCGAATCCCCGGTAAGTTTTTTATATTTTACCTTCTAAAAACACGCGATAATAGTCATTCAAAGTAAACGAGCTGAATTTGTCACATGTGTATTTGCAAATAAGTTTGTGTTTATGCTTCAGTCAGGTTACACCGATGAATTGACTTCAATTATTTGCTTTAGCATTTAATAATCTATGTGGGGTTTGGATGCTCTCTTGATTGCATAATATTGAAAGTGGGTGATTATTGGTCTATTCATATAGCAGCTGCCAATGGTCAGATCGAGGTGGGTGTTCAAGATTTCTTGAAATTGTGATTCACGGTTCTTGTAAAGAGTAGATTGTGGATCTTTTGTGGAATTTGATTGGTTTGTTGGTGTTTTCTTTGTGGGTTTTTGTTAGATTGTTTCATTGCTTTTGGAGGATCGATCTGTCAATCCTGATTCTTTGAATCGCCATAAACAGTGTGTTTCAGTGTTTGTGTGTGATTGAAGTTTATTTGATGTTTATGTTGAATAGTCTGATAATTTTTTTAATTGTTTATGGTCTTCTGTATATGTTGTGTTTTGAAGTTGTCTAATTGTTTATTTGTTAGACTCCATTGATGTTGGCTGCAATGCATGGGAAGATTGATTGTGTTAAGAAGCTCATTGAATCTGGTGCTAATGTAAGTCAAATTCTTTCATTTTTCAGTTGTATTCTTTAATATTGATATGATAATGTTGAATTGCTGATGATATTATCTGCAATTTGTTAGATTTTGATGTTTGATTCACCAAATGGAAGAACATGCTTGCACTATGCTGCTTATTATGGTCATTCTGATTGTCTTGAAACCATTCTTTCTGCTGCAAGGACCTCTCATGTTGCTGCATCTTGGTGTGTTTCATTATCTTCACTAGATTCAATTATTCAAATGTTCAATCTATGAACAATATCTTTAATTTCAACAAACAGGCATTTCCGAGCCTTTTCCCGACCTACCCGGGTATCGGTTCAACCCGCCGCGAAGCGCGGGGGAGAAACCAACTAGTTTTCATTAAAAAACTTACATACATTTTCTTAAAGTTTTCTTTCACTCTCTTTTACTTCTCTCTTAAAAAGGACTCAAAATGCAAAGTAAGTGTTACTGATATGTTGTTGGCCATGATGTGCTAATTTAACATGCGCCGTGCGGCGGCACGGGGGGGGGGGGGGTTGGAGTTGTGGCAACAGCCTCACACCAGCGTCGACATCGTATCCACCCTTGTGGAGCACAAGTTTGTCATGCCACGCGCATACCTCACCGTTACCATTTTCTTACTATTATGTTTTTACGTATTCTGATCTTATTATTTTTACTCTACTCTTTACAATCTTTAAGGATGAATCCAACAACTTATTCAAGCAATAGCTATCGCCCATATTTTGGTTTGAATTACTTTCCACAAGTCTTCTATTTTAAGCTTATAGTAACTTTTGCTCTTTTAAAATCAACTTTTAAAATATTCAAGGACTCAAGATCAGATCTTACTTCCAAGTTATATGACATGTACATGTTAACTTTAGCAATGCATTCAGAAGTACAAAGATGCTCCAATACCTTAGTTTTACCATGGTCTGAGATCAAGGCTTGGTATGGTGAGACATCTTCCACCAATAAGCTCCAACCAAAGCCTCCTTCTTCAACAAACTACAGCTTGCTGCTTTGGTTGGTGGGCTTCTCAGTTCTTGGAGCTGCCTTAGTGTAGTTTTGTTAGGACCGTGTATGAACGGAGTACAACTGATTCTAACGTGAAACCAGATCAAATAGTGCGGAATCCTATTTGATTGGCGATCCAATAAGGAAAACTTTAACAAGATCAACACCTAACGATTAGAAAAACGTTAAGAACGAACTAGGAATGATCTGAAACGTCTTATGAACTTGGAAGGGATGAACAGGGCGCTCTGGGTCGACTAGGGTTATCAATATTCGAAGTGTTACATTTTTCCACGAATTAAGGGTATTTATAGGTTACAGCTCTCATTCGTACGACTGAGCCAAACAACTGGCTCAGTCGTGCGACTGAGTCTACGATTGATTCATTCGTACAACTGAGTCAGTCTTATGACTCAATCGTACGATAGACTCAATCAACTGGTTCAGTCGTGCGATTGGCCCATTTGCATGGTCCAGTCGTGCGACTGAATCAGGATACTTAGTTAAACACATTCTTAAACCTTTAAAGGTTCAGAACCATGTCTAACAACCGTAAACCTATTTAACATTGTCATATATGTGTGTAACAATAAATAATATAAATAGATATAACATTAAACAACCAATAAACATATATAGAAGAGTTTCTCATTTGTAATAATCAAACATTACATAAGTGTTACAAGAAAAGAAAGTCTATTACATTTAAGCTCAGTAGACTAGAACTGGGACATGTGTACCAACAAACTCCTCCTTGGACCTAGTTCTATCTAGACTTTGACTTCTTTCTTGAACTCTTCAAATCTCTTAACCCTCTCCTCTTTCGCAACCCGGCATGGATATTAAGTGCAAAGCATAGACGTATGATATGCTGAAACTGTAGTGCTTGCACTATATCTTGCGTGTCAAAAAATAGTGGCCACTTGTATAGCGTATAGAATCCGAAGCTGACAAGTTGATTAGCCATATGGGGTCGAACACTCTAATTGTGTCCACAGATCCTCCCTATCCAAAACAATGACTGCCTTTCCGAGCGCCCGTCATAATACCACCATTACTGGCCACTTCAGGACAATCTTAGGTAATCCAGTAATGGGACGCACTTCAGACCATCTGATGTAATGTGTGGCCTGCTGTGGTCTGAAGTTGACCCATCTAGTCCTGTATTCCCTCCTCAGGGCAGCTTCAAACCAGCCTGACATTTTCTTCGGATCAGTGTATAATAACTTCAGGCGCGCCAGCTGGTTGAGCTCAAAACTAGGGAGAGTCTTCAGATCATGAGGGAATCTGAAGTACTCGATACCCCTCTCCCGTTTTACTGCATACACCCCGAGGTCATCATAATAGGCCCAAGCAATGATTTTCCCTGACACCTTCATGTTTTTCTTGACTTTGTAGAGTTTGGTGTAGGTACTCTGTGACGCTGTAGCACGTTGGGCTCGGACCTCGGCGAAGCAAGCCGCCCATTCAGCCTTTCGAATATCAACATCAGCGTCCGAGGCTTGGGCTTGGCTCGTTGAAGCTTCTGCTCTCTTCTCTTTTTCACTGAGTTTACCCAAAATATCACTGTCGAGAGTGTTTACCAAATCTGGAAACACGTTTCCCTCTCGGTCAGCGTATTCTGGGTAGTGCTGATCTGTGATGTCTTCAATTTCTATTTCTTCAACGTCATTGAGCTCGTCATCATCAGCATCATCAAAAGTTGGTGCATCCTTAACAATTTCGTCTGGATTTAGACGAAATATTTCAGCAAGCTGCTCATCAGTAAGATGGTGAATTATTTCTCTTTCTACAGGAGTATAACTCACCGACCTTCTGACGATCCCCTTCAGATCAAGAATCATTGTGAGTTGAGACTTGATCTATTGGAGGGGAGCAACATCATGCTCATCTTGCTGAAATCCCTTATCTGTTTAATATCAACATGTAGAGTAGCAATCATTAGTATAAATCAAGTTAAATAAACATTAATCATTAAATATTTACATGAGTTTCATATACATCAACAGAAGAATCAAGTACAAAAGTTTAAGAATAAAACATCTAATCAATACTTTTGTCCTGGATCCTGGCTGGGTCTTCTGCAGATGGGGAGGTCGGTGGGGGGCAGCAGCTGATGCTCCCTGGTCTTGTCTTCTCTTAGTCCGCTGCTCATGACCAGGGGCAGATGCAGATGCATCTCCTTCATCTTCATCACCATCATCTTCCTTTATCCTCATCATCACCTCCCTCATCATCATCATCACTATCCTCTTCTTCATCATCATTATCTTCATCATCACCATTATCGCCATCTCCCTCTCTTATCTTAAGAGGATCAGCTTGAGACCCTTTCAGCTTGAGCATGATCTTCTTATTTGCAGACTCCAACTCCTCTATCTTTGAGTCGACAGGACATTCCGTTCCTGGAGTTGGGCAATCTGAGTTGCTTGAGAAGCATTTTGCTCCTCAAGCTGAAGCAGCCTCGCTGTCTTCTCTTCATCAGCAGCTAGCAGCTTTAGCACCATCCTGTTGAGTGCTGCTAGCTGTTCCTCCACTCCAATAGGAGGGAGGGTGAACTGTAGTAACTGAGGACGGGCCAGCTCGGTGGTAGTGGTGGTGGCTGTGGTGGTGGTGAATATTGGAGGTGGAATGTGAGTGGATTATGGAGTGGGATGTACTGTGGTAGTAGGTTGGGTGGTGGTGACAGGTGGTGGAATGGGTGTAGTTGTGGCTGTGGTAGCTTGGGTGGTTTGGGGGTTGAGGTAGTGGTGGTGGATGTGGTAGTAGTAAGCAGAGTAAGCCTTCGGCGTTTGGGCTTCTTCCGTGGGGCTGAGCCATCCTCTTTAGCCTGGATCCTTTGGATCCTGATGCTCCCCCTTGGCTGATGGGAGTGTATGGGGTATAAGATGGGTCTGCCGTAGAACCCCCAGACTCTCCCAGGCGTCGACCAACCTTCCGAATCCCATGCTCAGTCGCCACAAACCGGCTGCCCACTCTCCGGTTAGAGGCTCTTCATCAGACGCCTCTTCCTCATCAGGCTGGAATCCCTGATGGAATCCTGCAGTCTCTAACTCTTGGTTGGGGATGATGGAGATATAACCTGTGCTGCTGTAGAAGTGGTCTCTTGACCTGGATCTCCACCATCATCGCCATCATCATCTGAGTCATCACTCGGCACAAAGATTGGCTCTGTATCAGACTCACTATCATTGTGACGCCACTTTTTTCTAGCTGGCGCCACATAGTCTTCTTGGGCTAGATGCCCGAACAAACTCCTCAGCGGGGGTTTCACCTGCTTCCCCGGTAGACCTTCATCCTTCCTAGAGTCGTATCATCCATAATCTCTAATACAACTACATCGTCTTGGGCTTTGGGCAGCTATGGAAGTTTCTGGTCAATCATTCTGAAGAAATCGAGGGTACATGCAGAATCCCTCTTTTCTTTAGCCTCAATATTCTCCACCATATACATGAAAATCATCCTTGAGAAACCAAAAGGGTGGTTCAGCACCAGAGCGACGTAAGCGTTTTGCATCTGGTCTGAGAGCTCGTCAAATCCACCCTTTCTGGATGCTATGCATCGCAGAAGTACGTGTGCCAAGTATTTAAACTGGGGGCACAAGTTGCTCTTGTTGAGCATGCTCGTGTTGATATCCCCAGCATACTTGGCCCTCATGAAGCAGCCACGGACGGTCAGGGGATGTAGTCGTATTGGATAGTCTGCATCATCCCCAAACTCAAGGACCATCCGTATGTCCTCCTCCCATAATCTGAATGGGCTCCCCAAAGATAGAGCTCCTGATGGAATAGGGATCAGTCGACCTATCCACCACTGCGTTCTCCCAGAACGTCTTCTGAGTCGAGAGATAAGGAGTGCATGGAGCTGAGATAGCTCGATATATCCTCGATCGTCGTAGAAAAATGATAATCCCAACAAACTCAGCAGAGTTGCGGGATGTCAAATCGAGATAAGCACAGATGTTGTGCTTAGTACTCATTGGCCATCTGCTCGCCATCTGTGACACAAAACAAGTAAACGTTAGACCTGTGGAAGATAGCTAGTTTCAGTCAATGATCTTCAAACATTTGACTTAATCCTGCGACTAAACAAACGACTGAGTTTCAGTCGTACGATTGAACTGTGCGACTGAGATCTAGTCGTACGATTGAGTTCATTCGTACGACTGAGTCATGCGATTAGACTTAGTCGCATGTCTTCTCATACGTGTAACTCAGTCATGCGGCTGAACTCATTCGCATGGTTCAGTCGTACGATTGAGTCATTCATTCATCTTAGTCGTACGATTGAGCCAATCGGAGAGTTCATTCGTACGATTGAAGTTCATCAGCATGACCAGTCGTTCGTTCGACTGTTGTCCATTCAAATTCTTGTTTTGAGCAATACTAAGTGTTAAACATCAAAATTATGCTCATTACACTCAGAACCAACCGATTAAGCCTATTGTAACCTTAATTTGATCATTAAGTTCAGGTTTTAAGTTCTATTAATCCTATTAAGGTTACTGGTACTGTTAGGTCATAATTTGTGCCCATTTTGATGATTTGAGACAGTTTGTTCGATGATTTCTCTTGTGCAGTACCTGTATGATCGAAAGCAAAAGTCAGAACTATGTAATCGAAAGTTAAAGTGATTTTGGGAAATTTTGGCCGAGGTTCGTCTATATCGTACGAATGAAGGGGGGCGATTTGAGTGAATGAGCGACTGAGGGTGATTCCTCTAGTATTTATACTAGGGCAACCTCCAGTCGTGCGACTGAGCTTAGTCGCATGAATTAATCATGCGACTGTGCCTAGTCGCATGGTTGAGTCGTACGACTGTGCTTGAGTCGTACGATTCACCTAATCGTCCATCTCCAATCGTACGATTGAGATTCATTCGGATGTCAAACATAGTCGGTCTTTTTCAATCGGACGATTGGGCTCATTCGCATGGTCCAATTGTACGATTGCACTCATTCGTATGCTCCATTCGTACGACTGGATTATACTTATCATTCAGTCGTGCGACTGGGCTATACTTATGACATTTTGACCATTTTACCAACCGACACTTAGTTTTACTAAACAATACCCAAGACATTATGAGCAATTGATCATCTCATACATAATCACTTTTAGATTAAAACCTGTTGATCACCTTAGACGTGATCCATTTATCCACCCGATCACCTCAGACGTGATACATTTATCCACCTGATCACCTCAGACGTGATCCATTTATCCACCCGATCACCTCAGACGTGATCCATTTATCCACCCGATCACCTCAGACGTGATCCATTTATCCACCGATCACCTCAGACGTGATCCATTTATCCACCCGATCACCTCAGACGTGATCCATTTATCCACCCGATCACCTCAGATGTGATCCTTTTACCTTTCAGAAACAATTTGTTTAAATAAACATTAAGCTCATTTGATGACATTCACAGAGAACAATACACACAGTCCGACACTGACACACTATACAAATAACTAGAAAAATTTAAAAGACTACGAACCAAATAAGCATCTTTTTGTAATTTTTGTTAGAGCAGGTCAGAGTAGCCTATTAGCATTGACATCCTATCAAGAACAGACTCATATGGAATCAGACAGGCATAAACACCATTACTTGGAACCTTTTTATCTGTATTGAACTTTAACCACTTGCATAAATTTCTTATCACAGTTTTTCACTCATCTAAGACTTCTAAGTTCTAACTGAGAATCATGCTTGATATGATACGTAACATCCATTGATTTTGAGCATCAGATGAAGCAGGCACGACGATTGTCAGTATACTTGTCCACTTAAATCCATACACAGACTTTTGACACGCATCAGTGATTAATTAGATGAATTAGGTCAACAAGTGTTTGTGTGTTCCACAGGTATATGGTAATCAATCTTCCTCAGGAGATTTTTGAGCGGTCTGGGGAATTAGAAGATTGGTTCTAAGAATTTTCAAAGAGATGCTAAGCCTCAGGTCAGTGCCATCATACAGTAGAGAGGCGCAAACAACAATGAATCTTAGAGCGGATAGGTTATGCCAAGCCTCAGGTCAGTGCCATCGCATAGTAGAGAGGCGCAATACCTATCTTCTTCTTAGAGCATATTTCTTAATATACATTTTTTCAGTGACTGTTGTCATCTTTTGCTCTGTATTTTAGGTCTTTGCTCACATTTGTGGCATTTGCTTGCTCCTCACCCCTTATTGGAAATTGATTGAATGTGCAAACCAGAGATACCATGAAACCCACAACTAGTTGAATTATTTAAGTTTAAGCCAAATCACTGATGACGTCTACTAATCTATTGTGTTGAATCTACCGACACATCGTCTAATGCACTGGCATCACCCTAGATCTATTTTCTTCGGGTAGTACAGTACCAACTAAGCGTACTATCATTTTCCCAATATGTTAGACCTAGACTTCTCTGATTTATAATTTTCTGTGATTTAATTAACCTTGCAAAACATAAAATCTTTTTGGTATTCCAAGTAACGCGACGCCTGTGTACTAACCATCCCCCTTTTTTTAAGTAAATAAATAATTACTGAACATAACCTAATCTCCCCCTAAAAATTTATGTTTTTGGATTTTGTTTGACAAGGAAATTAAATGAAATAAAACTAGAAATTTGAAAAAAAAATATTAAGCATGTGTTGGACTACGCGTCTGTGTCTTCTGAGATAACGTCACCTTTCTTTTTAACACCGTTGACCTCTAACAGATAGAAAAATCTGGGTTATCAAAGGCTTTTGTATAGAGGTCAGCGCGTTGAAAATCTGTATTAATTTTTATCACATCGATTAAATTCTTTCAAAGCAGTCACGTATAAAGTGATATTTAATTCCGATGTGTTTAGTCTTAGGATGTTGGACCGGATTTTTAGTTACTGCAATTGTAGCAGAATTATCAACAAATATAGGAGTAGAAGAGAAATGCAAACCGTAGTCCCGTATTTGCTGTTGTATCCATATGATTTGAGAGCAGCAGCTGGTGGCGGCAACATATTCGGCTTCACAGGTAGATAGAGCAACTATGTCTAGTTCTTACACTCCAAGTCACCAATCTCCTCCTGAAAAATTGACATCCTGCTGACGTAGACTTGTAATTCATTTTGCAGCCTCCATAATCCGAGTCACTATACGCCGTTAGCTCAAAGTCATCATCATGAGGATACCACAACCCCAGTGTTGGAGTACCCTTCAGATAACGAAAAATCCTCTTCACCCGAATCAGATGATTTACTTTGGGTTTCGCTTGATATCGGGAACATAAACATGTGGCATACATGATATCTGGATGCGAGGCAGTGAGATACATGAGAGATCTGATCATCCCACGATACATGGTAGCATCCACCAAATCCCCATTCTCATCAGGAGCCACATCATGATTTGTGGCGAGAGGGGTACCGGCAACAGTGACGTTTTCCATATCAACCGACTCAGAATGTCTCCGACATACTTAGTCTGATGTAGAAAAATACCGGTTGGTGTTTGATCCACCTGTAATCCCAAGAAGAACTTCATTTCTCCCATGGCACTCATTTCAAACTCTGCCTTCATCACAGATTCGAATTCTTTGCACAACTCTTCGTTTTGGAACCGAAGATGATGTCATCCACATAGATCTGCACCATAAGCAAATCACCATCCTTTTCTTTAATGAACAACGTGCAGTCAATCACACCCCTGCGAAAGCCGTGTTTCAACAGATGGGTGGAGAGCTTTTCATACCAAGCTCGAGGAGCCTGATGTAGCCCATACAGAGCCTTATCTAGCTTGTAGACTCTGTCCCGATGATAAGGATCCTCGAATCCCTCAGGTTGACTGACGTATACCTCCTCACGGATTCCCCATGAAGGAATGCACTCTTCACATCACATCCAACTGATAAACTTTGATCTTTATACGATGCATAGGCAAGAAATATCCGAATTACTTCCATTCGTGCCACGGTGCAAACACTTCATTGTAGTCTACTCCCTCGACTTGTCTGAATCCCTGAACAACCAACCGTGCCTTGTTTCTGATAACAACACTTGGTCATCCTTCTTGCACTTTAGTACCCATTGGTACCAATCACTTTCACGCTTTTGGCCTGTCAACGAGTGTCCATACTCCAAGTGTCTTGAACTGTAGCAGCTCTTCTTGCATAGCTTGACCCATGCCTCATCTTTGAGGGCGTTGCTGACGTACTTAGGCTCGATTTGTGAAACAAAACATGAGAAAGCCCCGTCATTAACGTATCCCTTTTCTATGACAGCAACATAATCAGCAGAGTACAGCTGATTTGTGTCTGCACACCGGATTGAATATCCCAATGATAGACGTGGGGGGATGATTCACACTGATCCTAGTCACTGGTGTTGTAGGAACAACAACTTCAGAATCCAGGTTTGTGACTACTGGTTCAGTATCCGGATTTCCCAATGCCTGTTCAGCAGCTGACGAGCCAACTTCTTGATTTACATTATGCTCAATGTCTGGTTCAGCTGCCTCTTCATCATCTGATGAATCATCACTCTCATCCTGAGCAGGAGTTGAGGATCCTGAAGCACCATCTGCAGGTGTCGTGTTGCTTGAATCCAGATTTGGTGTATTTAGAACATCGTACATCATCTGAGTAGCAATCTCATCATCTGAATCAAGCTGAGGAAGATTAAAGGATTTGAAAAAGCCATTGTAATTGAAGAATGACAATGGACCTTTTCCAGCAGGGGGTGGTGTATCTTTGCACATCTACGTTGCACCACACTTCAACCTGACCTGTCGAGTTATTGTAAACTCGTTTGTCTGGTATGCTGTATCCTAGAAAAATCCCTTGATCGGCTTTCTCGCTAAACTTGCCTTCCTGAGACTTCTTCAACAGGGTACATGGAGCTCCAAATGGTTCCAGATACTCCAAGTTAGGTTTCGCTTCTGAAGCAACTCATAGCAAGTCTTGCCATGCCTTTTGACTACTAACACCCGGTCAAGAGTGTAGCAAGCATTTGCAACTGCTTCATTCCAAAACTGTATTGGAATCTAGAATCTGCCAATATTGTCCTCGCAGTCTCGATCAAGCTCCGATTCTTTCGTTCTGCAACTCTATTCATCTGTGGCGTGTATGCTGAGGTGAACTGATGAACAATTCCTTCTCCTTGCAGAAAGCATCCATCCACTGATTCTTGAACTCTGTTCCATTGTCTGAATGAATCTTCCTAACCTTCAGGTTGTAGAGTGACTCTAGCGTCGTGACTAGCACCTTGAATGATTCAAACGTTTCTGACTAAGCTTTCAGAAACATCACCCAAGTAAAACGTGAGTAGTCATCTGTGACTACAAAGCAGTACCAGTCTCCTGCTATACTCTTCGTGCTTACAGGACCAAATAGATCCATGTGCAGTAGCTCCAGGGGCATCTCTGTAGAATTGACATGCTTGGTCTTGTGAGATTTCCTGGTCTGCTTTCCCTTCTTGCATGAGACACAAAAATCAGGAAGTTTGAAGTTCTTGACAGTAACTCCTTCAACTAAGTTGTTATGAATCAGATGATTCATCTTCCTGTGATTAATGTGTGTCCCATTCTTCTATGTCATGAGATGGATTCCTTCCCTGTTGCTTTGGATAAGAAACACTGAACTGTAGACTCAGAGGTAGAAGCATTAGACATATCCAATACATATAAATCATTGTACCTGGATGCTGACATTAAGACCTGCTCCTCTGGAATCTTCATCTCTTCTTCAGTATGTAACACTTGCGATTATCAAACATCACTTTGAAACCCTTGTCACATATCTGAGACACTGAAAGCAGATTGTTTTCTATTGTTGAACAAAATTGACTTTGTCGATCTTACCTTTGCATTACCTACTTTGCCTTGAGCAGTAATGTATCCTCCTTTGTTACCAGCAAAGGAAACGTGTCCCCCTTTAATTTGTTTGACATTGAATGATTTCAATAGTACGAACAATAGTACGAACAATCATCGAATGATTTATTGATAAAACATAACGATTTTAAGCTCGTTACAACTTAAGAATCATAACTTTTGGCAAGGGGGATCGAGCATGATCTCCCCTCTCATCCGGCAGCACCTAGGCGCCGGGCATACTCCCTCTCAAAAACCCTTTCTCTCTACACATGAAACTGGTATATATAGGCCTCGGCCCATATTAGATGCGACTGGGCCCATTCGTGCGACTGAACCATTCGTATGGTCCATCGTACGACTGGACCATGCGTATGGTTCAATCGTACGACTGGACCATTCTTATGGTGCAGTCTTACGAATGAGCCCAATCGCATCTCTCAGTCGCACGACTGGTCCATTAGCATGGCTCAGTCGTACGACTGAGTCTCATTCGCATGCTATGCCTGCGAAAGACCCAGTTTCATGTGTTTACAACATATCAGGTGTAATACATTAAGCCTAGACTATTCGTCAAGCGACGGACACCTATATATGACAATATATGCTCCAACAAATTCCCCTTGGATGTTTCTTACGAATAGTAGATAACACCTCTTACAATCTTCAGTCAATCTTTGCTCTGGTTTTCAATAAAATCAAACGAACAACCATATTAGCCAAAGTTACCGATCCGTCAGGTTACTACAATATCCCTGAAAATGAATTTAGGCACAATAGCTTTCGTTTACTTTGCAGAACACCATCATAGCAGCAAGATTTCCCATTTGACCGATTTTTCCAGATAATGACATGAACAGTTTTCCATTGCTTTAATCTTCACACAGGCTAATCTGATTAAAATTAACACCTGCAGAAATTCCCCTCACATTTAGCATATCCCAATATATAAACATTGTGCTCTCCTATCGTCTCATACGGTGTATTGGGCAAAAGGTTGAAGGTTCCAATCCACAGCTGACAATATCAAACAAATCAGCACATGTAGATTCATCATCAGAAACCTGCTAACATCATCACTTTCTGATTGCGTCTTCAATCTCTCTATACAGGATTCCCCTAAGAATGAGAATCCTCTCTGTGCGGATAAATATAACTTGATGGCCCATAAATAGTAGATGCTCTGACTCCCCCACAAAATCAGCCCCGATAGCTGACATCTTCTCTTCTCTCTTTCGTGTTGTAACAACATTCACCGATTCTGGAAGTCCAACGAATAATGGGGTATCCATCGAACTTGTTTGACATAAGAAACTCAGGGTGAATGTGCTTTGCTTATCCTCAACTCCTGTATAGACTCTCCAGGAAAATCTTCACTATTGACCGAACATGAACCGAAAAATGACCCGATAATTTTCCCAAAAAAAATTTATTTTACCAAACTTTTTTTTGGTCTGGTACACAACTCATTCGTGCGACTAGAACAGACGAATGAAGACATACGTGCGAATGGGTGATTCGTGCGAATGGATACTCCGAATGGGTCAGTCGTGCGAATGAAATACACGAATGGGTCAGTCGTGCGAATGAATGTTCATTCGTACGAATGGACATACGACTGGTTTAGTCATACGAATGGACCATACGAATGGTTTAGTTGTGCGAATGAGGCCCAGTCGCATGGCCCAATCGCATGAACGGGTCTGAACACAGAAAGCCAGATCTGCAGCTGCCACAAGGCTAAAAAACCTAATCCGATGATTTGAACGAGACACAACACAAAAATTGTACCACTGGATTCGTTTTTACGATCTGAAGAAGATTCCGAGTCTTATTTTAACAAACAAACAACACATGCAACGAGATTTGAGCAAAAAATAAGAACACGAAGTGGGTTTTACGTCAAAGAACTAGAATTCGATCCATAGATCAAGAGCTCGGGTTGCTAGAATGATTGTTAGATCATTCTAGCAGTAACCGGCTCTGATACCACTTGTTAGGACTGTGTACGAACGGAGTGCTAACTGATTCTAACGTGAAACTAGATCAAATAGTGCGGAATCCTATTTGATTGGCGATCCAATCAGGGAAAACATTAACAAGATCAAACCTAACGATTAGAAAAACGTTATGAACGAACGAACTAGGAATGATCTGAAACGTCTTAAGTGGTATTTATTGGTTACAGCTCTCATTCGTAAGACTGAGCCAAGCGACTGGCTCAGTCATGCGACTGAGTCATACGATTGATTCATTCGTACGACTGAGTCAGTTTATGACTCAATCGTGCGATTGACTCAATCACCTGGTTCAGTCGTGTGATTGGCCCATTCGCATGGTCCAGTCGTGCGACTGAATCAGGATACTTAGTTAAACACATTCTTAAACCTTTAAAGGTTCAGAACTATGTCTAACAAACGTAAACCTATTTAATATTTCATATATGTGTGTAACAATAAATAATATAAATAGATATAACATTAAACAACCAATAAACATATATAGAAGAGTTTCTCATTTGTATTAATCAAACATTACATAAGGGTTACAAGAAAAGAAAGTCTATTACATTTAAGCTCACTAGACTAGAACTGGGGACATGTGTAACAACAAGTTTGGTCTGGGTTGTGCATGGCCATCATTTGTTCTTGGTTTCTTACACTCCCTAACAATGTGGTGCATTTGGTTATAATTATAACACTTTACTTTACTTTTATCCAACCTAAACTTTCCACTGGATACATTGGTTGGAAACTTTCTACCAGTCCTCTTGTTGAACTTTTTGGCTCTATGAGTGAGAAGAGCCGTCTACTGGACTATCTCCATGTACTCTAGATCATTTGGATGGATGCAGTCCAGGTCTTCAAGGGTGAAAGGAAAGTTACCGCAACTTTCATTTGAAGACACAAAGGCTTAAGAAGAGCTTGGCTCTTGGAATAAGCTTCCTTGAGTGTAGCTCTCCCTTGGTGTCTTTGGGAAGGTGATGAAAGGACCCTTTGGTGAGTTGTTAGGGTAGCAAATGGGATGATTTTGTGGTTCTCTACTATCACTTTCAAACACCTGAAGGGCTAAACTCTTGTGGGCTAGATGAGCTATGAGATGGATTTTACATGTTCATACCCATCTGGTAACCGCTCAGGATACCATACAACTCAATTAGAGTGAAGGTAGAAAGGTTTCTAGTGCTGTTAATGGCCACATAGTAGTGTGTCCATTCTTTGGGAAAGAGAGAACATGAACTATGTCCTTATTCTCAAGTTTCACATCAACATCCACGGAGTGTCTACAATCTCAACATACCTGAATTATTGTTAAGTTATAGTTTCACCTGTCTTGAAAGTGAAGTTTTCAAACGACTTTTTCATGATGTCTTACTTGTTTTCCTTGGCTTCCATAGACCTTTCATACATAAGCTTTAGTGCATCCCAAAGTTATTTTGAAGTCTTGCATTTCTTGAAGCCTCTATAGATGTAGTTTGGAATAGCAGTTTGAAGAGCAGTCATAACCTTCTGATCTATATCAATAATCTTCTAGTATTCTTCAGAATAGTCAGCCCATTCTTTGGTGTCATCCCACCTCCAAAGTTGTAGAAGTAGTGCTTGGGATGTGAGGTCGTGAGACTATAGATATCCACATCCTGCTATCTTGAGACTTGATGAAGTCTTCCATCCTCATGCACCAAGTATCAAAGTCATTAGGAGTGATCGGTGGAGACTTGTCATGGTGCCAGTTTCCATATCATCTTTAGTGAGAGCTGCTATTTGAGTAAGTAAGTGTTTTGTGAAACTGAAAAGATATTTAAGATGGTGAGATCTTACAATGAAGAGCCTAAAAAGCTCTAATACCAATTGTAGGTCTGGTTACGGTTACACAACAGTTTCATAGTTGGAGAATATCACACTTACTAGATCAAATAGGGAAGCAGACAAAGAAACAATGAACAAACAAGTAAAGAACTTAAGAACACAATGATTGGTTTTCAAGGATGATGTATATTGCTCTTAAGTAATTTTACAAGTGTTATAATGCTAAGTCCTAGGATTGGTTACCTGAGATACTTTATACTACAACCTACAGCCGACCATACTTTGAAGGCCAGGTGGACACTAATCTAGACAACAATATCAAGTAATGTCAAAAGGAAGATTCCTTTTGACAATTTACTATGTCATGCCATAGTTCACATCCTATTTTATTACAAAAAGGATGAAAGTATAAGAGTGGAAATTTACAGACACATACCCCATAATGTGCGGTTGACAAAAGTTTGGAGATAGACAAGTTACTATGCCAGGCATAGTTCACATCCTATTTATTACAAAAAGGATGAAAGTATAAGAGTGGAATTTACAGACACATACCCCGTAATGTGCAGTTGACAAAAGTTTGGAGATAATCACCAACTTGCATAAGTTGGCGAGTCTTGAGAGCTGGCAGCATAAAGTTGTTCAGCTTTTGTCAAAAATATGTTAGGGACATATGTCTTCTAAGACTTTGGAAGAAATCAGTCTTCAAGATTCAGAAGACTTTTGTCTTCAAGATTCAGATATTTCTGTCTTTGGCTTCAGAAGATCTGACACTAAGTAATTTTTTTTTGTGCATGGTCAAATCTTTCGAAGTAACTTCCTTGTACTTAAGTTGCATGCTGAGAGATCTTTGGTTAGCATCAGCCTCTAAGATAACTCTTACACCAGTCAAGTCAAAGATGTCAGCCATACCCAGACAAGGCTCAAAGAATAAGGTTTCTCTTCGTTCTTCTGAGTATACCAATAGATAAGCTATAGGCCCTCAATCGGAGTCCCAACATTCCATTAAGAAAGCCAAAAAGGATACCCACTTTACATTGATAAATTATGAGGAAGAAGTCTCATTAGAAGCTGATTCACATCCTCAGCTCCACAATCTCTCATACAAATGTCTACTACTCAGGATGATGAGTACCTACTACACTTCAACATGATCCACTGTCTCTCCCTTTTCCATAAAATATAGACAGTGGGGACTGATATGTTTATAGAAACATCTAACCCATATCCTTTATCCCAAGAGATTGATCCTAGGGAGGATAGGATTAATTGGAAGAGGCTGTCTCTACTGCTGGTCCATGAATTGATCAGCAGGATAGAGACATCACTAAGACCTCAACCATGGCAACACACCTTGGGAATATCACATTTAAGTCATTCCTTAAGAAGAGGAATCCAGGGCACCAAGAAACCACATCTAGTGGTGAGGGTGCAGAGGCCTGGCATAGTATCTCATCTCTTAAGTATACACATTTGTAAATGAGGGAATAATGAAACAAATAAATGAATTGAAGGACCCTAATCTTGAGCTTGCTTAATAACTGAACGCCTTACAAGCTGGGAATGCAAGGCTTCAAAGTTATGTTGAACGAGCCACAATTCTTGAACTTGAGATCTGTCTGCTAAAATCTTCAGCAGATAGAGTATCTGAGGTGGAAGCACAAGTCAAAATCTTTCTTTCTTTATGTTGATACAACAATCATCATATAGGGTTATTGTATGAAAGCTGAGAACTTCTTCATAGAAAGAAAGAACAAGTCAAAATCTTTCTTTCTATCTAAGCTGTAGGTTCTAAAGCTCATCCTTGAAGACTTAAAGAGGATGCACAAGTTAGCTTCAGAATATGTAGGCATACAGACCAGTACAAATCTATGGCTACTATTTTGAAAATAAAATTTGGAGACAAGGCAGAGCAAAGGAAAGAAGAATAAGTTCATCATGTGACTTTGCTAAGCACCCGTGACCCAGTCACCCATCGGAGTTATAATTCCTCAACCAACACCTTCAGTCTAACATATGCTGGTGTCGAAAAAGTTGAAGTCAAAGAGTATGAACTTTTCAGACTTTCTAGGCATAACATGAAGGATTTGGTGAATCTATTTCTTGACAACCCCTCGAGAAATAGAAGAGGATACATGTACGAACTTCTACTGATTAGAATGCTTGAAGGATAAAGACAGATTTTTGGTAGCGTCATCGTAGGAGGAATCTGTTGATCTAAGAAAAGGATGAAGCTACAAAAAACTCAGGATTTCAGCACTAGTTACAACTGTCGAATTAAGCTAAGTGCTGAATCCATTACCGAAATACATATGTTGAATGACTGCCGATCATCATATGCTGAGCAACTGCTTATCAGCACTCTACTGATGAGCTGCTAATCGACCGCTTCTGATCAGTAGAGAACTCTATGAGCTGTTGATCAACTACTACTCAAAACAAGAATGTTGGATCATGATAAGGCTGGTGCAACCAAAACCACTTCATAGTCACTTTTGGTGCTACATTGAAGGGCTTCCGAAGCCAAGCAAGAGATCTTCCGAGAGTCTGAGGAACAACAGCTGAAGATATCTACTGAAGGCAAAAGTCTGATGAAAGAGCTGAAGACAAAGTCAGCTTCCAAGACAAAGTCTGATGAAAGAGCTAAAGACAAAGTCAGCTTCCGAAGACAAAGTCTGATAAAAGAGCTGAAGACAAAGTCTGAAAGCTTCCGAAGACAAAGTCTGATGAAAGAGCTGAAGACAAAGTCTGCTTCCGAAGACAAAGAAGACTCCAAGCCTCGGAAGAAGAAGTCTTCCGAAGAATAAGTGCCTTCGGAAGAAGTTATACTTCCGAAGCACTTTATCCTTCGGAAGACATTGCTATGACCAGCAGATAAAAGTATGGTCCCTGACAGTCCCTGCAGACCTCTGATACAGCACGGCATCTTCCTAAAGAGCCATGTTGTTGACCATACTTTATTCTACTGTTCACCTTTTTATGTTAGTACATGTTACCAACTTTAGTTGGTGACAAAAGGTAAGTCAGGGACATGTCCTAACTACCAACTCTCAGGCAAAATGTCTGAAAGACCTCACCTAGAGTCTTGTAGTATAGATGTAAGGTTAGAGGTGTCCAGCTGGTATCAAAGTATATCCGCTATAGGTAGTATTATATATATCTTCTCCTTGTAACTCTTTAGATAAGCGATTTGAGTCCAAGAGTCTTGTAATCCTTTGAGTTGAGAAGCAATATATAAAGTACCTTGAAAATTTACTTGCTGTGTTAATTTTCTTACTGCTTGTTACTTGTTATATTATGATCAACTCTTCATAGACTACTTGCTGAGTGTTGTTCACAGTGAGTTGAGAGAAAAACCACCCATAATCGATCCTGCAAAGAATGTTGTGCCGACGGCTGCTATGTTTCAACTTTGGAGATAACATTGTACTGAAGCTGCCAACTCTGATACGTAGATTATCTGTTTTATAGTAGACTCTGAAAATAGAATAGTTTATTCTTATTGTTTAGATTTCATAGTATAAAAGTCCTCACACTTATATAGTAGAGGCAAGTTTTTCAAGCCACTTGATTGTATCCGCAATTGTATCATTTGTACTCAAATGATTAATCAAGTGAATACTTTGAAAGAATTACTTGTGTATTTACCCTTCCTCAAAGTATTTGTTTTGTGATAGTAAGTAGTTAACTTAGATTCTGCATTCTTTATCTACTGATCAAAGAAGAAGTTCTTGTTAATCTAAACCAAACCAATCCAACAACACCCCTTTTGGCCATCACTTCGGCTGGAATAAGGGGAGCATGGGGCCTTCTCTACATGATCTTGTCTCTAGCCTTAAAAGTCTTGACGTACTTGTGTCCTCTTAACTTGAATAAAAGGAAAGACACAGTCTTGCTTTCTTTTGTTTAAACTAGCCGAACTTAGAGAAAGAGAGGGGATACCTCTCGACCAAAGCAAGAAGATGAGGGATCTTCAACTCTTCTTGACATCTAACATAGAAAGAAACATCACTATCTACTACTTGTTATGTAGCTTGTTTTTTTTTCATACTTGCATAAACACATATAATCACTCCTAAACAAGAGTGTGTTAGTAAATGACTATCAACTTGATGGTTACTAGCACAAAGAACAAAGCTTGCTTGGTACGAACCTTCTTAGAGAAATGTTGATACATCTTATGTACCTAGTTTATGATCTTAAATGTAAAGTCTTTCATGTCTTACACTGATGTAATATGATGTAATGTGATGATTCAACGATATATGAAGTGCATTTTGATGTTTATTTGTGATTGATTATATCATATTTTCATTGTATTGAATGTGTTTCACATGTATGAACTTAATATATATGTTTGATGGTGTTTTACATAGTTCTAAGTCAATAAGAACTTAGAAATGTGTTCAACTTAGTCATGTGGTTATTCATGCTAATGGACCATACTTATGGTACATACGCATGAATGAACCATACTTATGGACCAGTCGCACAACTGAACCAGGTGACTGGATCAATCATATGATTGAGACATAAGATTAATTCAGTCGCACGACTGAACCTTCAGTCATGCGTATGAGTCAACCGCATAAGTCAGTCACATGACTGAACCATGCTAATGGTTCGGTTGTATGAATGAACACTAAAAACCTATAAATACCACATAATTCATGGAAAAACATAACACTTCGAATACTTTCATACCCTAGCCATCTAGAGCGTTCTAAGTCGCCAATCCAAGTTCATAGTTCGTTCCGGATTGATTCCAACTTGTTCTTAACATTTGTTTCATCGTTAGATTGATCCGGTTGTTCGTTCTCACTGATTGGATCACCAATCAAATAGAATTCCGCACTATTTGATCTGGTCTCACGCAAAATCTGTTAGTACTCCATACGTACACGGTCCTACAAGTGGTATCAGAGCTTAGGCTCGTGATTTTGCATGGATTCAATTGGTTTTGGTGTTAAAATCAATGTTTTCAATCAAAAGATCCATTTTTTCGCTTCAAAAACATGTTTTTGACGAGTCTCTGTGTTAAAGTTTCGACCTTTTACCATACACAGATTAGGGTTCATTAAATTCGTAATTTTGTGTCAAAGTGTTCAAAAATTTGATTTTTACCCGCAGCAGCAGCTTCAATCGC
>JABSNV010000188.1:0-60112 GCA_024085815.1 Flaveria linearis | reverse complement strand
GGCACATTTTACTTTAGAAAATTTCATTTTCTTGATAAAAGGTCTTAAAACCGTCCTCATAAAAGTATGTATTTTAGTATGCATATCACCCCAAATGTTGAAACGGGTAAAGGAGGGGTCTAGAACTCACCTGAACTTAGCAAATAGCTTCAATTCTAAGTTACCTAAGCTATAGTCCGAATACCGAGCTGCACGGAAGTTAATACACAAAAACGTCATTTTCTCACAATTTCGCTGACAGTTTCGCTGGCAGTTTCGCTGCCAGTTTCGCTGGCCGTTTTGCTACCAGTTTCGCTGGGCAGCCTTCTGCAGTTTCGCTGGACAGATCGCCGCCATGAGCGCCCAACTTTCGTTGGAATTTCCTAGATTCGGTAAGTCTATAGGTCAACCTGGGCACTAGCGAAATCACCAACGAAACTGTAGTTTCGCACCAGCGAAACTGTAGTTTCGCTAGAAATCTCCTAGTTTCGCTGGATGGATGCACATTTCACTGGATGAATACGCAGTTTCGCTGATCGAGGCCAGTTTCGCTGGACGATCGAAAACTAAGAACCATCCCGCTTTTAACCCAAAATCTTAACTTTTTACGTCCAAATCCTTGGTTTACATCCATGAAGCCATATCTAACCTTTTTACACTTTTCATACGTAAAAATTTGACCTTTATGTGTTTTCTTTGAAACTTTTCAAAACCCAAAACCCTAGAATCCGGGTTTGATCTACAGAAGGGTTTAGAGGTCGATTCTTACCCGTTTTGTTGCCCCTTTCTTAGGGTTTGATGCTCCAACACTCACATCTTCAATCTTTCAACCTTTGAAGCTCCAAATCTTGAGTTTTCTTCACTTTCTCTCTTTATTTCTCTCTCTACGAATTTGGGGCTAGGGTTGCAAATGTTGGAATGGAGCTGATCAAGCATGTTTAAGGGCTGATTAAGGGCCCTTAAATTCATCAAACATAGCCCATTAAGGTTATATAGTCCATAGTCCACTAATTTACCTTTCTTTCTTAAATTAACCCTTAAAAGCCCATTATTATAAATGACTTGCTTTGGGAAATTTCGGGGCGTTACACCTTTTTGCTCCAAGGACACGTATTCTAGCAAAAAATAATAAGATGTTTGATGTAGTTGATGATATTACGGCAGAGGAAAATTTAAACAAAGAAAATGTAAATGAAGATGGAACTAGTTTAGACAAGAATCCCAATACCGAGTTATAACCCAATTATAGTTCTGTATGCTAATGTCATTAACAAATGGACAATAATTTGTTTAATCAAACTTTAGAGTTTTTAGAGTCGCACTCCTAAATTAAATTGATTCTAGCCTCACACTAGGAAACTAAGTTACATCAACAACTATGCTCTGTTTTGGACAGTGAATGACTTGATGCTAAACTACCTGGTATGTAATGAGAAACAAATAGGTTTGATAAAAACACAAAGGAGAAGAAAGTACCATAAAAAATTTAGGCCTATTTTATTATAATCCTAGCTTTGATGGAGTTTAAGTTTTATATTCATGACAAAAGAAGATGATCTGACATAATATTGGACATTCAACGAATGGTATGATGTGTCATCCGTTTGATGGCAAGACATAACAAGAATTTGATGAGACATATCTTGATTTTTTCAAAGAACCCATATATGTCTTCTTGGGTTTGGCTATCAATGGCATTAATCTGTTAAATAACATTAGTAAGTCTTGCAATATATGGCGGGTAGTGTTTACAATGTATAACACACTTCTGTGGTTATTGTGTATGAAATAGTCTTCTTTCATGTTGACATTGCTAATTACTTGCTTTAAATCACCTAAAAAGGGCATTGATATTTTCCTAAGGTGTTTGATGAATGAGTTGAAATGATTTCAATTAAGTAGTCTAAATGAGAGACATGTCAACCATAATTGTATACATGAAGCGTGTGGGCACTATTATAGACTATCCATGATTACCTTGGTCATACCTATATGTCTAGACATAGTACTACTAGAAAATAAGTCTAATGCAACTTTCAAGATGCAACTTTTTCTAATTAAGTGGCATTTGACTATAATGCAACTTCGTTCAACATAAAAGTTGCATTAAAAGATCTAATGCAACTTGAAACATAAAGGTTGTATAATTTTAAGGAAACTGTAACTTTTTAATAGAAAAGTTGCAAATTTAACTAATACGTGCAACCATTTTCTTGAAGGTTTCAATTTTTATTGAAACATGTAACTTTCGTTAGAAAGGTTGATCGATGTTTTATAAAAAATATTACAACTTTTAAATAAAAATGTTACAGTTTAGTTATATTTTGTCATTTAACTAATATTGTATGTAACGCCCAGAAAATTGATTTTTTTTTTGAAGTGTCACGCGACTGGAGGTCCAATCGCATGGAGCTCACGCGACAGAAGGTCCAGTCGCATGGTGTTCGGGCGACTGAACTGTAGCTTTAAGGGAGATGGCAGCCATCTCCCCCTCCCCACACTTGCAAAACTCAATCAAAAAAGAAGAGAAGAGAGAAGAAGAGAGAAAGAAGAGAAAAGAGAGAGAAGTGGTGATTCAGGCTCGAACTCGTCGAGTAACTAATCCAAACGAAGCTCTTCATCTTATTCTTGTTTTTGAAACAATTTTAGGGCTGGAACACATATAAACCCGCTTTTGAAATGTGTGTGTTTGACCCATTTGGGTGTAATTATGTGTAGTGTGTTTAGAGTATGATTTTGGACTTGTATGTGCTTGTATGATGTTATAGTATGATTCCATAAGGTTTAGGAGGGTTGATTTGGGCTTAGAATGAGTTTGGAAGGGTTTGAAGGCCGAATGTCGCGGCTGCATTTCGGGATGAACTACAGTCGCTGCCCAACTAGGGCTAGGTGACTGGAAGGCCAATCGGCCGACTGAGGCACGACTGAGGTTCAATCGCACGACTGAGGCTCAATCGCACGACTGGGGATTCAGTCGCACGACAGGTCATACGACCGAGAGTTCAGTCGCATAGGTCCATTCGTATAGTTGTTCAGTCGCACGACTGAGTGTTCAGTCGCATAGAAGCTCATTCGCATAGTGCTCATTCGCATGATAGAAAGTCCATTTGTACGATTGGGAGTTCATCCGCATGGATGCTCATCCGCATTAGTCCAATCGCATAGTGTTCAGTCGCAGGGAGGCCATGCGACTAAAGGGTGCCCAATCGCCCAAGTAGGGTTGTTGTGTACGAGAAGGGATATAGTTCAAGTACTGGCCTTCAGGAAAAGAGCAAGGGTAAGTAATGATGTGATAACTCCCGTAAGTGCATATGCGATAACTGTCGAGGCTTAGAAGTTTCGTTGGGCACGATGGTGATACTATTGCATGTATATGCATGATGTATGTATGATAAGCATGATGTAGCCCTATATGATAGTAATGACTGATGACTTGTAAATGTTGATGTTCCTTGTTTCGATACATGTTTATCCTTCCGTGACTTTACGTGCTATGATTAATGAATGAAACAAAAGTAATAAGAACGTAAAGTGAAAGATAATGAAAGAGAACATGATGAATGAATGCATGCATGAATAAATGAATGAATGTAAGAAAAGGATTGCAAGCAAATGTATGGAGGTGCACACCCAATGAAGGTGTTAGCTCAACGGTGTGCGGGTTAGCTACCCCGAAGGATGCACACTGGGGTCAGTCTTTGTGATTGACCATATGTATGGGATCCTTGCCGCTTACCCTAGGTGACTGGATCAGCAGTAGTGCACAACGTTCGTGATTACTTATCACAGTTCCAGCACCAGCAGTAGTGCATAATGTTCGGGTATAACACATGGCATTGATCCAAAATGAATGAGAAAGATAAGTGGTGTATGTACCTACCCTAGGTGACTGGATCAGCAGTAGTGCACAACGTTCGTGATTGATTATCACAGGTCCAGCACCAGCAGTAGTGCACAATGTTCGGGGTATTGTACATGTCACCACAAGTAACGAACGTACGAATGAATGTAATGAACGTATGAATGAACGCAATGAACGTACGGACGAATGTAATGAATGTATGAATGTATGTAAGAGACGTACGAACAAAAGAAAGAATGTGAATGTGTGATGAACGGTACACGAACGAAAGCTAATGAGTGAATAATGAAGATATAACAATATTATCTATGTGTACGTATGTTGTGTGATCGCATGTATGTAAGAACGGTTTAACAAAAGAAAAGTATGTTTTATTATAAAACTAGAACTCACTCAGCAACGTTGACTTTTTATGTGTTTCCAGTTGGCAGGTAGTGTTGTTGAGGATGGCACGAGGGCTATTCAGCTCTTTTGGGATGGCATTCCTTGTTAATGTTTTTGTATTGTAATGCAAACAAACGATAATTTGTGTAATGATGTTGTATTACTTTGCAAAAGCATTTATAGTAAAAATGAAATGTTATTTCACAGTTTCCGCTGCATGTTCTATTTAAACTAATGAATTATATGTTTTAATTGATTAACGATGTATTACTTTGCAAAAGTTTTTATGATGAAATGAGATGTCTCTTTTGAATGTTTCTGCTGCAATGTTATTTAAAATATTTGTAAATGTATGTTTTATTGGCAATGGTTGACCAGCTGTAAGCGTCCCGGGAACGGGGCCTTACAAGTTGGTATCAGAGCCAAAGTTTAAGAGCATGGGTAATGATTTTCTAAAACCTAAACTTAAACTGAGAATGGGACGGAAAGGGAAGGATGCCAGTCCGAGTATCTACGTGCCATCAGGTATTTTCTTTAATGTTAACCGGTATTATGTGCGCATGTTATTTGATATGTTTGCCCTTAGTAGATTTAGATACTGATGTAGTCAGGATAGGAAATAGTTGGGGTATGAAGAGTAAAGTAAGTGGCTAATCACAACTTGCCACTGTAATTAGGGACTTACTATACTTGACATAGACCGAGCTATTCCCTTGAATGACAGTGTTGGTGTTTGAATCTTTCAGTGTAAGATAGAGGATGGCTGGTGGTAGATCATCCAAGCTTCACGTGGTGGAGGTGGTGGCGGACGTGGTGCTGAACCATGGGCCACAAGAGGAAGACCTAGGGTGGAGAAAGTGGTTCATGAAGAACTCGAGACCCCTCACAAGGAGGGTGTAGACGAGAGCGCCAATCTGAGAGCCTCGGTAAAAGAGCAGTGGTTGAAGAGGTGCATCAGGTCATGCAGACGATCTTACCGTCTATAGTGACCGAGGTGATAAAGGCTGTTCGGGAAGGAGAAAGAAAAGAGAGGAATAGGTCCTCAGGAAGACAGGAGCAATCAGAGCCGGAAACGGTTCTTTCTGATGATGAAGAGGAAGAGGAGGAGGGCCTTGTGTAGGGGTCGGCACGAGGCTGTAATTACGGGGCGTTTATGAGGTGCAAGCCCCCTACCTTTGACGGTAATGGCACTGCTGCTGCTGCACACGATGGGTGAGGGAAATGAGGTTGTTCTCGATATCAGCAAGTGCCAGGAGAACAAAAGGTGAAGTTCGCTACCCACTCTTTCACGGATTCAGCTCTATGCTGGTGGGACAACATAGTCCAAGCCGAGGGTAGCAGGGCCATTGGAAGAATGAAGTGGTCCGAGCTAAAAAGGTTAGTGATCGAGGAGTTCTATCCTCATCGAGAGATGGATAAAGTTGAGAGAGAGTTCCTGCAGCTGGAGGCGGGGACGATGACCCACCAACAGTATACCACGAAGTTCAACGAAATGGCACGTCTGGTGCCGGATCAGGTGACACCTCTTTCGGAAGATCAAGAGGTATATTCAGGGTTTGCCGGTGGATATTCGCAGGCATATGATCGCCGCCCGACCAAGCACCTTTAGGTCGGCGGTGGACTTGGCGGGGAGACTGTACGATGAAAGGGCAGTGGTGGTGGTGGCTGAAGGTAGTAGTAAGGGTGGTGGTGACAGGAATTGGAATAGGAAGAGGTTTGGTCGGGTAATGCTTCGACGAGCAACAAGAAGGCACGGGTGGATGACCGTCGTGTAGCCACACCGGGTACGGGACTGAAGAGGTGTGGTAAATGTGGGAAGGAGCATAGCGGGGAGTGTAGACTGGGTTGAACGTCTGTTTCAAGTGTGGAAAGCCTGGTCATATGGCTAGAGAGTGTAGGGGCATGAGGTGCTTCAACTATGGGGAAAGTGGTCATATGAATAAAGACTGCAAGAAGCTGAGGGCTGAGGGTTCCGGCGTGAAGAAGACAGGGAATGAAGGACCGAGGGCAAGCGCTAGGGCATTCACGATGACACAGGAGGAGGCTAGGACGGACCCTGATGTTGTGTCCGGTACGTTCCTGGTGAACCAAACTTTAGCCTCTGTATTATTTGATTCGGGTGCCAGTAGAAGTTTTATTTCTGCTGCTTTCTGTGCTAAACTGCCTGTTAGTAGTAGACGTGTTGACGTACCATTTGATTTAGAAACTGCGATAGGTAAGTCTACCAGGATTTCAGAGGTGATAGAGGGTTGTCATGTGGAATTAAAGGGCCACAAATTTCCGGTTAGACCATTTACGATGACCTTAGGTGGTTTTGATTTGGTGCTTGGGATGGATTGGTTGGCGGACTTCAAGGCGAATATAGTGTGTCGAAAGAAGATGATTCGTTTGATAGCGCCTGACAGGAGTTGGTGATTGTTTATGGAGATCGGGTCACAACAATTCCAAAGGTGATCTCAATGGCGGTGGCGGGAAAATGTATGAGGTGCGGATGTAGCGCCTACTTATGTTATGTAAAGGATGTGGAAACGCTAACACCAAAACTATCCGATGTGCCTATTGTGTGTGACTTTCCAGGCGTGTTTCCCGAAGACTTCTCGAGAGTGCCACCTGACCGAGAGATTAAGTTTCAGATTGTTCTGATACCAGGTGCCCAACCTGTCGCCAAAGCACCATATCGATTGGCTCCGATAGAGATGAAAGAGTTGATGGAGCAGCTGCAAGAACTGCTGTAAGGGTTTCATTAGACTGAGTATCTCACCTTGGGGTGCTCCGGTCCTGTTTGTAAAGAAGAAAGACGGTAGTATGAGGATGTGTATCGACTACCGTGAGCTGAATAAGTTGACGGTGAAGAATCGATACCCCTTGCCGAGAATCGACGATTTGTTTGATCAACTTCAGGGTGCCAGTTGGTTTTCAAGGATAGATCTTCGATCGGGCTACCATCAACTAAAGGTGAAAGAGCAGGATATCACTAAGACAGCTTTTCGCACGCGCTACGATCACTACGAGTTTCTTGTCATGTCTTTTGGTTTGACCAATGCGCCAGCTGCTTTTATGATCTGATGACCGAGTGTGTCGGCCGATGCTGGATAAATCAGTGATTATGTTATCGATGATATCCTGATTTATTTGAGGAGCGAGATAGATCATGCCGGTCACATTCGAGAGGTGTTAGAGACGTTGAGAAGGGAGAAGCTGTATACCAAGTTCTCCAAGTGCACGTTCTGGTTGCGTGAAGTTTAGTTCTTGGGTCACGTGGTGAATCCGGAGGGAATCATGGTTGATTCGGCAAAGGTGGAAGCGGTGATGCAATGGAAGTCTCCAAAGACGCCATCCGAGATCCGTAGTTTCTTGGGTTTGGCGGGCTATTACATGAGATTCATTCAAGACTTCTCCAAAATCGCTTCTCCACTAACCAAGTTGACCCGGAAAGATGTAAAGTTTTTATGGGGTCAAGCTCAAGAGAAGGCGTTTGAAGAATTGAAGGCAGGTTGACCCAAGCTCCTGTATTGTCATTATCCGATGGAAGCGAAGATCTGGTGGTTTATTCTGATGCTTCCTATTCGGGATTAGGGTGCGTGTTAATGCAGAGGGAAAAGTTATAGCCTATGCATCCCGACAGTTGAAATTTCATGAGGTTAACTATCCTACTCATGACTTGGAGCTAACAGCTGTGGTCTTTGCACTAAAGATTTGGAGGCACTATCTCTACGGACGAAGTGCACCATCTTCACCGACCACAAAAGCTTGAAGTACTTCTTCGCAGAAGGATTTGAATATGAGGCAAAGGCGATGGTTGGAGCTTATAAAGGATTATGTTTGTGAGATCCATTACCATCCGGGCAAAGCGAATGTGGTGGCGGATGCCCTTAGCCGAAAGGAGAGGCCCGAGCCGATTCGGGTTAAGGCATACTAGCTGATTAAGACCTCGGATGTGATGAAGCAAGTCAAAGAGTTTCAAGATGAGGCACTGAAAGAAGATCATCTTACTCCGAATGAATGAGAGGTCTGCTCGTGGAGTTGGGTGAAAACACATTTGGTGTTAGAACCCGTTTGGACGTATGTGGATTCCTCGTCTTGGGGATCTACGAGTGAAGAATATGGATGAAGCTCACAAGACTCGATACTCTATCCATCCCGGTGCTACAAAGATGTATCAAGACATGAAGAAAGATTATTGGTGGCCGGGTATGAAGTGTGACGTGGTGGAGTATGTGAGTAAGTGCCTTACTTGTTTACAGTGAAGGCCGAGCACCAAAAGCTGTATGGAAAGATTCAACCTCTGGATATACCGGAATGGAAGTGGGAGCACATCACCATGGATTTCATTACGAAGCTGCCACGTACTCCGAAAGGGCATGATGCTATAAGGTGATTGTTGACCGCTTGACGAAGAGTGCTCACTTCCTACCGATGCACGAGACGTATTCATCCAATAGGTTAGCCGATCTTTTCATCAAGGAGATTGTGACTCGCCATGGTGTACCGTTGTCAATTGTGTCTGATCGCGACACCCGGTTTACATCCAAATTCTGGAGGAAATTCCACGATGCCATGGGGACGAGACTACATATTAGCACGGCTTATCATCCCCAAACCGATGGTCAGTCAGAAAGGACCATTCAAACCTTGGAGGACATGCTTCGGGCATGTGTGATTGACTTTGGGGAAGTTGGGATGACCACATACCGTTAGCTGAATTCTTATACAACAACATGCCATCATGCCAGCATTGGCATGCCACCTTATGAGATGCTATACGGTAGGAGATGCAGGACACCCATTTGTTGGGAGATATTGGTCATAAAGAGTTAGGGAGCGTCGAAGTGATCGAGGCTACGACTGAAAAGCTCGAAAGGATCAAGGCCTACATGAAGGCAGCCAAAGAGAGACAAAAGTCGTATGCTGATAAACGACGTAGACTGATTGAGTTCCAGGTGGGTGACCGGATTATGTTGAAGGTCTCACCTTGGAAGGGTATCATTTGGTTCAGAAAGCGGGAAGTTGAGCCCGAGGTATATAGGTTGGAGTTACCAGATGAGTTAAGTGGAATTCACCCGACCTTCCACGTATCTCATCTGAGAAGTCTTTGGCAGATGAAGATATGATTGTTCCACTGGAGGTCATCGAAGTAGATGAACGCTCAATTATGTGGAGCAACCAGTGGCAATCATTGATAGAAAAGAGAAGCGGCTGAGAAATAAGGTGGTTCCTCTTGTGCGTGTACAGTAGAGGCACAGGAAGGGATCTGAGTCAACGTCGGAGAAAGAGGAGGAAATAAGAAAGCATTACCCACGTTTGTTCAAGGAATAACAAGTTTCGGGGACGAAACATAAATAAGGGGGGTGGACTTGTAACGCCCGGAAAATTGATTTTTTTTAAGTGTCATGCGACTGGAGGTCCAATCGCATGGAGCTCACGCAACTGAAGGTCCATTCACATGGTGTTCAGGCGACTAAACTATAGCTTTAAGGAAGAGGCAGTCATCTCCCCACCCCACACTTGCAAAACTCAGTCAAAAAGAAGAGAAGAGGGAAAGAAAGAGAGAAAGAGAAAGAGAGAGAAGTGGTGATTCGGCCTCAAAACTCGTCGAGCAACTAGTCCAAACGAAGCTCTTCATCTTATTCTTATTTGTGTGAGTTCTAGGACCCCTCATTTACTTATTTTCAAATGATTTTGGGGCTAGAACACATATAAACCTGCTTTTGAAATGTGTGTGTTTGACCTATTTGGGTGCAATTGTGTGTAGTGTGTTTAGAGTACAATTTTGGACTTGTATATGCTTGTATGATGTTATAGTATGATTCCCTAAGGTTTAGGAGGGTTGATTTGGGCGTAGAATGAGTTGGAAGGGTTTGAAGGCCAAATGTCGCGGCTGCAGTTCGGATGAACTACAGTCGCTGCCCAGCTAGGGCTAGGTGATTGGAAGGCCAATCGGCCGACTAAGGCACGACTGAGGTTCAATTGCATGACTGAGGCTCAATCGCACGACTGGGGATTCAGTCGCACGACCGATCATACCCGAGAGTTTAGTCGCATAGGTCCATTCGTATAGCTGTTCAGTCGCACGACTGAGGGTTCAGTCGCATAGAAGCTCATTCGCATAGTGCTCATTCGCACGATCGAAAGTCCATTCGTACGATTGGGAGTTCATTCGCATGGATGCTCATCCGCATTGGTCCAATCGCATAGTGTTCAGTCGCAGGAGGCCATGCGAATGAAGGGTGCCCAATCGCCCAAGTAGGGCTGTTATGTGCGAGAAGGGATATAGTTCAAGTACTGGCCTTCGGAAAAGAGCAAGGGTAAGTAATGATGTGATAACTCCCGTAGGTGCATATGTGATAACTGTCGAGGCTTAGAAGTTACGTTGGGCACGATGGTGATACTATTGCATGTATATGCATGATGTGTATGATAAGTATGATGTAGCCCTATATGATGGTAATGACTGATGACTTGTAAATGTTGATGTTCCTTGTTTCGATACATGTTTATCCTTCCGTGACTTTACGTGCTATGATTAATGAATGAAACAAAAGTAATAAGAAACGTAAAGTGAAAGATAATGAAAGAGGAACATGATGAATGAATGCATGCATGAATAAATGAACGAATTTAAGAAAAGGCTTGCAAGAAATGTATGGAGGTGCACACCCAATGAAGGTGTAGATCAATGGTGTGCGGGTTAGCTACCCCGAAGGATGCACACTGGGTTCAGTCTTTGTGATTGACCATATGTATGGGATCCTTGCCCCTTACCCTAGGTGACTGGATCAGCAGTAGTGCACAACGTTCATGATTAATTATCACAGGTCCAGCCCAGCAGTAGTGCACAATGTTCAGGGTATTGTACATGTCACCACGACGTACGAATGAATGTAATGAGCGTATGAATGAACGCAACGAACGTACGGACGAATGTAATGAATGTATGAATGTATGTAAGAGACGTACGAACAAAAGAAAGAATGTGAATGTCAATGATGAACGGTACACCAATGAAAGCTAATGAATGAATATTGAAGATAATAATAATATTATCTATGTGTACATATGTTGTGTGATCGCATGTATGTAAGAACGGTTTTAAACGAAAGAAAAGTATGTTTTATTATAAACTAGAACTCACTCAGCAACGCTGACTTTTTATATGTTTCCAGTTGGCAGTTAGTGTTGCTGAGGATGGCACGAGGCGGCTACTCAGCTCTTTTAGGATGGCATTCCTTTGTTAATGTTTTTGTATTGTAATGCAAACAAACGATATTTTGTAATGAGTGTTGTATTACTTTGCAAAATTTATAGTAAAAATGAAAAGTTATTTCACAGTTTCCGCTGCATGTTCTATTTAAACTAATGAATTATATGTTTAATTGATTAACGATGTATTACTTTGCAAAATCTTTTATGATGAAATGAGATGTCTTTTTTGAATGTTTCCGCTGCAATGTTATTTAAAATATTTGTAAATGTATGTTTTATGGGTAATGGTTGACCAGCTGTAAGCGTCCCGGGAACGGGGCCTTACATTGTATTCTTGTAATATTTGATTTTATTTATATTTTGTTATAGTAAAATAACATGATTGTGAATTAGAGAAAAATGGTGACTAGTTTATGAATATGAAAAAAAATACACGTATAGTAAGGACTCAAACCTAGTTTCTTCATGTAAAGAGTAAAGAACAAACCATCTGCCAATAATATTATAATGCTCTTTTGTTAATTTAAATAAATAAATTTGTTGACGGAAAAGCCATTCATGTTCCCTTAGGTGTACAAGGTGCAGGTTAAGTTGTACATGAAAATTTAAACGTAACTCAGCCGTGTAATTAGTTTGTGATCGCTATGCAACCCTCAAATTGTTCAAACGATTATGTTAATATCTGGTGTTCAACTCAGCCGACCAGGTGCCCTCAAATTAATTGATCAAGCTACTTGTTACTTCCACAAGCTATAAAATTCTTCTTCACCATTGATATGTTGTTTCCCTCAATACTTGATCGATCAGGTTTTGTCAAAGTTTCAAATTGAATTTTAGGTTTCTTATGAACAAACTCATGTAATCAATTAGAGTTTACAAGTGGCGCATTACAAGTAGCAGAACTTCACCTAACTTAGAGTTCACACTGTATAAATTCTCTGTGGTTATAATTTTGGAATTAATAGAAGTTCATGAACATAGCTAAGAAGTAGGTCAAACTTGATATTTCAAAGTTCAATAGAAGTTACAGACCTGTTTGACTTTTCTTAAATAGAACATATCTGATGTGAAAAAAAGCTATAGCATTCTTTCTTTTTTAGTTCAGTAAACACTCTAAATAGTAGTCATCGAGCAGTTTACCTGGAATGTTCTTTTTGTTTTGAACCAGGTTGATAAAGAGTTGTTTTTACAAAGTCAAAGGAAGTTGGGAATTCACTGCTTTAAATCTTTAATGGAAAGATGTTAAATATATTGCTAAAATGATACATAGGCAGAATGTTATTGATGTCAAACAATGGATGCAATTTTGAAAGTCAATGAAGACTTGAAGATGTTCAAGTGGAAGAGCAGATTAGATATTTTCTTTGTAAATTGATTTTTTAAAGTTTTGTATTGCAGGTTGTTTTTGCTTTTTTCACTTCATTTATGTCGGTTGGCATTAGCTGCTATGATCTGGTGTATAGATTTCATTTCCATGTTTTGACCCGTTTAAATAGTATTTTGATTTTCATAAAGCGGTAAGCTTCATTTTAACCCATACCAAATTAAATGTAGATATTATAATTTCATATGGTGTGTTGGGTTGTTTTGACCCGTTTCAATAGTATTTTGATTGTTATGATTCATAAAGTGGGTACGCTTCATTTTGACATGTACCAAATTAAATGTGGATTATCATAATTGCATATGGCGTGTTCGGCTTGTTTTGACCTGTTGATATAGCATTTTGATTGTCACTACTTCATAAAATGGATACGGGTCATTTTGACCAATACCAAATTAAATAAGGATTATTATAATTTCATACGGCATGTTCGGCTTGTTTTGACCCGTTTAAATAGTACTTTTGTCGTCGGTGCTTCATAAATGGGTACGGGTCATTTTGACCAATCCCAGATCAAATATGGATTATAATAATTGCATACAGGTGTTCGGGTTCTTTTCACCCTTTTAAATAGTATTTTGATTGTTATCACTTCATAAAGTGTAAATGGGTCATTTAGATCCATACCAAAGTAAATATGGATTGTTATAATTTCATATGGCATTTTAGCTTGTTTTTAAACGGTATTTTCATTGTTATGAATTCCTAAAGTATGTATGCTTCATTTTGACCTATATATAATTAAATATGGATTATTATAATTGCATATTACGTGTTTGGCTTATTTTGACCCTTTATGTTGTATTTTGATTGCTACCACTTCATAAAGTGTGTACGGGTCATTTTGATCATACGAAATTAAAGGTGGATTGTAATAATTGCATACTGTGTGTTTGGCTTGGCTTGTCATTTATATACCATCAAGCATTTGTTAATGTTAGTAATGGGCACTAATTGATAAAAAATCAACTCTAGTTGTTCATTAATGACTAAACTAACCTAACAATGCATCAATGACCCTAATTGACTGTCAATGACATGAACTGGAAAGCAATGACCAAATACGAACTTCTATAACCCGAACTGACACGCGTTAATCATGAATGACCCTAAATAATCACGGACGACCCTATTTGGTCATTTATGACCTTAATCAACTGTCATCAACCATAGCTGACCATAATTGAGCATCAAACATCATTCAGTAATGCTAATAGACCCTAATTGCTCAAAATGAACAGTTCATGCTCATTAATCACTGAATTAACCCTAGTGAGACATCAATGACCCTAATTGACTTTAAATGGCATTAAGCGGACACCAAATATGAACTTTAATAACCGAAGTGACAATCGTGAACCATGATTGAACCTAAATGACCATGGACCTGATTTGTTGTTTATGACCTTAATCAACCGTCATTAGCCATATTTTGGCGTAGTTTAGCATCAAACGTAATTTAATGACTAAAAGATAGTAATTATTTGAAATTAACACACTTGGTCATTAATTAATAATTTAACCCTCAAAGGGTGATAGTGACCCTGTTTGACTGTCAATGACATGAAGTGGAAACCAATGACCAATATGAACTTCTCATAACCCGAAGTGACATGCGTTAATCATAATGACCCTAAATGACATGGACGACCCTATTTGGTTATTTATAACCTTAATCGACTGTCATTAGCCATAGCTGTGACATCCGTAACCAAAAAGGTCCGTCATTTAACGTGGATTTCGTTAACTATCCTTAGAACGTTTATTTAACATCTTCGTAGACTATTCGTGAGGACATCATACTTACTTGATTTTCTTTTACAATTGTGATATTATTGTTTACCACATTAGCACTTAAAACGTTACGAATATAACCACCGACACCGTTAATTATATTATGTTATATAGTATAAAAATAATTAATAATATCATATTCAAGATACAAACACATTAAATGCTTCCCTATAATTAATATAACGCGCGTATTTACGTCGTTTTCAACCGAAGGAAATTTGGGAACCTGGGGCTAAGTGCAGTGACTAAAAGTGACAATTGCCAACTAGGGCTGGGTATAAATACCCTTGTATCACCCCTAGCCTTCACCACTTCTTCATCTTCCTTATCTCTTCTCCACTTTTTCTCTCCTACCAAAACCATCTCGTCTTGTTTTGACCGTTTAGACCACACTACAGCTTAGACTACACGTTTCTAGCATGTAGGCGAAATTGGTCGTCCATTTTTGCTCGTTTTACTTCTGTGATTTTTAGGGTTTCGGTGCTCGGGTTCAACCCGAGCACAAGCGTCGTGGGGGTGGTGTGTTGCTTTTCTGAGTGTGCATTTTGCTTAGATATGTTAGATGAGTGTTTCTGGAGGTTCTTGATGTGTGAAACCGTGCACAGAGCAGCCGAAGGCTGCTCCGCACTTCAGCAGTCCCAATCTGCTGCACTAGGCGACTGGGTCTGTCATGCGACTGAGCCGTGCGACTGCGCGAGTCATGCGACTGAGTCCATGCGATTGGGTGAGTCGTGCGACTGAATCCATGCGATTGAGTGAGTCATGCGACTGAGCCCATGCGTCTGTGTGTGCCATGCGATTGAGTCAATGCGGATGAATGTGTGCGACTGTGTGTATCGCACGAATGGATGTCCAGTCGCACGAATGAAAGTTCAGTCGTACGAATGAAGCTAATTCGTACGAATGAAGGCTGAATCGTGCGAATGGAAGTTGAGTCATGCGATTGGGTGCTGTGTGGTACGACTGAATGCTTAGTCGCACGAATGGGGATTCAATCGTGCGAATGAAGCTGATTCGCACGATTGAGAGTTGATTCGTGCAAATGGAGTGTCCAGTCGTGCGTCTAGTCCTGTCATGCAATTGGAGTCATTGTGTGTGAATTCTTCCTGTGTGCGGTGTGTGTTGTCGTGTGATGTTAAGGTGACATCGACACGGTTGCCATTGCTAATGACGATCTTTAAGATAACACTATCAAACTTATTAATGTTATATCAAATCAAATCAACTTAACATTTTACAATTAGCAACAAACTATTCATAACACAAGTGCTTACCAAGTATTTCTCTGACAACAATAACACTTTTACCCAACATCATCGACAATGGCAACGTTTCTAGTGCTTGGATCTACATAAGATCTATTGCGCGTGTTTGTGTGCAAGTGTTACCCACGACCGAACCGATATGACACGACCCAACTAAACAATATTATTAATAATAGGCATATCATTAATGCTTAACATAACTGTTAATAGGTGATTGACCGTTCACACATACATACAAGTTTGGGAAGTTACATCATACATACTTACCACTTAACAAGTGAGTTTCGTGGCCCCTTTTTATGCTTATACAATTGGGTCAATCTTTTACAAACATGGGGGAAAAGTATGCTCACACGTTTTTCAATGCTGTACAACATACATACAATTTTCATACTTGGAATCAACGTGATACTGTTTTGTGAGTACTTATCTGATGCATACATGATTTGCTGTGTGGTTCTTCTTACAACCATTAATTCCGGTGTTAGAACCAACGGATAGGTATTAGTAGTACTACTGGGTTTACACTCCCACCCTTACAGATGGTTACTTGTGAGTACCATCACACTGCCAAGAACGGGCCTTGGGTGAATATATTCCGACAAGTTGCTGTGTGTACGTCATTAGGTTTGGTTGTATAAAACTCATGGTATGTGATTTGCTTGCTTATAACTGTATGCACGATATTCCACTACAAACATTATACAGCATCAACTACATGTTTACAATTTAAACCTGCGAAGCTCACCAACATTATTGTTGACATTTTGAGCATATTTTTCAGGTAACAATGAGAACTGAAGATCTAGGAGTGCTGCCTTAGTGGAGACCCTAGGATGCATTTTTGAGACTGAACATACATGATGAACAATTATTTTGTACATTGTTGCAGTCAATCAAACGATTAACATTCTTTTGGGTACTTGTTCCCGGGTTGTGGGAATTACATACGAGAATACAATTTTTGTGATTATGTGGATCGTTTATGTGAATCAATTACGAGTTTCTATTTATGTTTATGGCTATGCTGTCGTGAACATTGACTAACACACACAAGTCTCCATTTGTGCCGGGTGTCGTCATGACACGCTTTGTCATCAATTACATACATATTGCATCTCTATTGTTAACCATGTGTTATGACGATCCTGTCTCGCTCGCATCCCTGTGTTTCCGCTCTCAACGGGGTGTGACAGACTGGTATCAGAGCCATTGGTTATAGAGAATTAGGCAATTCACTTGACCTAGACTATAACCTAGGAATCTTCATGTAGAATGCATGCTAGGACTGGCTTGCATTTGATGTTACATGTATGTTTCTCTATACTTGTTTCTTGTCTCTATACATGATTCTATACATACATACTTGTTATCTGATCATCCTGAGGAAGACACTATTACTCTTAGTCCTTCTCCATGGGATACCTTATACTAGAACCTTACATTGTATACGCACTACATCATACCATTAGGTTGGAACACCCAAACTGAAGGGAAACTTCACAGATCACGCATAGCACCGATCTCAAATGCTAAATCCAACCCTAAGATAGCATGCCTGAGATCCTGAAAGTATGAAGGATAGGCAACTATCGTTAGACAAACCGTGCTTATGTGCTTGGAGTTTAATTGCTATCACATACTACTATTGGAATACTATTGGCTCATGGACATGAGGACATTACATGAACCGTGCTTGATGAATGTTGTCAATACTATGATGTTAACTTGGGGTAGGTGAAGCTAAGGGTGACCATGCAAGGCAAATTACCATTACGGGTGCACACGTAATTACAAATTGCGGTGCATGTGAAGTCTGGCTAATCTTACCATGAGAAAACGATCACGAGTATCACAAGTTCTCTATTCTATACCCCAGAGTGCTAGGATCATAATTCTAGTAAGACCTTGTTAAGGGTAACAAAACGTTACTAACACCTACTAATACCTAAGTCCTGTCCTACCTAGAGCCTTCATGGTATTTCCAATCATGACATTGATGTTATTCTCCACGAAACATTTCTCCACTTAGCATTTCAGTAACTAAGGAACTTATTGAATGCTTAGAATGAAAGTGGACTTCAAGAAATGTAGAGTAGTGATGACATTCTCTACACATACATTACGTTATTCATTGGAATGATCTGAGGAAAATCGGATGTCAAGTAACCGGTTTAGGCATCATTCTAGGTATATCGTGGATGTGGTGGGAACGCTGCGGGGAACCCTATATATAAGCATCACCGGTATACTAAGAATGTGCTTAAACTAGGTTACGTGATGGTCCTGATTGACTGAAGCATGGATTGTTGGAACTTGATGAGTGGAATCATACATGTATCTTCAAGTGACTAAGGTTTACATGTTTACTAAAGTTTACATGTTTACTCCTTTTACGATTAGAACAATGTCGCGTCGAAGAGCCACCCGCCGTACAAATCGCGAGGGTGAGACCCCACGAGGCAGAGGTAGAGGAAGGCCACCAAGAACAGGTGGTGCTCCCGTCAGCAACAATCAGGGAGCTGAACACTCTGATATAGCTGCTATGATTGCTCAACAGCTAGCCGCACTGATTCCAACTATAGTGACTCAAGTGAGCGATACCCTTCTGAATCATAATCTCCACGGGGATCATGATACTAATGATCAGCATAATCAAGGAACAGGGAAGACAATGGGATTGGCGGAACAACTGGTAATGAAACTAGGGTCGATAACACGAGACGGGGATGTTCCTACAGGAATTTGTGGCCTGCAAACCCCGAGAGTTTGATGGGAAAGGTGGGCGATAGCCCTAACTAGGTGGCTTGAAAAGATGGAGGCAGTGATTGATATCAGTGAGTGCCTCGACAGTCAAAGAATCAAGTATGCCACGTGTTCACTACAAGGAAGGGCACTAACCTGGTGGAACACCCAGGTTCAAGCTAGAGGGAGAGAGTCGACGATGCAGATGACTTGGGATGAGTTTAAAGCATTGATCACCAAAGAATATTGTCTACTCAACGAGATGCAAAAGTTGGAGCAGGAATTCTGGAACCATGCTATGGTAGGAGCTGGACACGCAGCATACACTGATCGTTTTCATGAATTGGCATGACTTGTTCCACACCTTGTGACTCCGGAATCAAAGAGAATCGAGAGGTACATTTGATGACTTGCGCCTCAAATCTGGGCAATAGTAAAAGCAGCTGCTCCTCCAACGATTCAGAGCGCGATTCTAAAGGCTAGCGCTCTAACTGATGAAATGGTAAGAACAGGGGTATTGGGTAGGGGAGCAGAGAAGAGGAAGGATGTTGGAGAAACAAGCCGATCGAGTGCCAGGAAATCTGATAAAAGGGCCAAGATCACCAGGAATTTCATGGTTGTGGCTCAGGGCAAGAGAGAGTATGTTGGCCGCACCCCAAATGTTACAGGTGCAACTATCATCATCCTCTAGAGATGCAGTACCGGGTGTGTGTGAACTGTAGGCGCCCGGGGCACCTAGCAAAAGATTATAGAGTTGCGCCGAATCTGGTTGCACCCGTCAACGCGGTTAACCCCGACGGAATGCCAGAGTCTGTTACGAATGTGGAAATCTGGGTTACTACTGGAACATATGCCCCAAACTAAATAGGGCACTGGGTCAACAAGGGAATAACCAGCAGCAAGTGATGGCCATAGCTAGAAATCAAGGTCCGGCTAATCAAGGAATGTCGCTCGGGACGTGCATTTGTCATTGGAGCTAACGATGCTCGTCAGGACCCAATGATGTCACGGGTACGTATTTGCTCAATCACCACTTCGCATCCATATTGTTTGATACTGGAGCAGACAATAGTTTTATATCTTCCGATTTTGCACACATGCTTGCCTTGAACCCTAGTAGACTAGAAACTAGCTTCTCCGTAGAAATGGCCAATGGTAGAGTTGTATAGGACGATGAGATTATTAGGAAGTGCTCCATGATATTGGAAAACCATGCCTTCGACATAGACTTAATACCTTTTGAGCTGGGGAGTTTCGATGTGATTATGGGGATGGATTGGTTGTCGAAACATGGAGCTGAGATTGTTTATCGGGAGAAAGTAGTACGATCCCCATGCCAAACGGGGAGGTACTCAAGATTCAAGGGGAACGACCGGGAGGACTCTAAAGCTTATTTCTTGCATGAAGACACGTCGATGTTTACGAAAGCAGTGTTACGCGTTTCTGGCCCATGTAGTGGAAAAGAAAGAAGAAGGCAACAAGTTGGTAGATGTTCCTGCAGTACGTGATTATCCGGATGTATTCCCTGATGACTTGTCAGGTTTGCCTCCTCTACGACAGGTGGAATTTCGTATAGAGTTGGTTCCTGGAGCTACACCGGTAGCTAAAGCACCTTACCGGTTAGCACCATCCGAAATGCAAGAGTTATCTAGCCAATTAAAAGAACTACTGGAGAAGGGTTTTATACGGCCGAGTCATTCACCGTGGGGAGCACCGTCTTATTTGTCAAAAGGAAGGACGGGTCGTTCCGCATGTGCATCGATTATCGCGAGTTGAACAAGTTGACTGTGAAGAATCGATATCCTCTTCCCAGAATTGATGATTTATTCAATCAGTTGCAAGGGGCTTCATATTTCTCCAAGATTAATCTTTGTTCTGGATATCATAAACTAAGGGTTTTCGAGGATGACATACCAAAGACAGCATTCAGGACTCGTTGTGGGCACTATGAGTTCTTAGTCATGTCGTTCGGACTGACTAATGCACCAGCCGTGTTCAGGATCTGATGAATCGAGTGTGTAAACCTTACTTGGATAAGTTTGTGATCGTATTCATAGACGATATACTTATCTACTCTCGTTCGAATGAGGACCACGAGGAACACCTGCGGCCCATACTGAGTCTGTTACAAGAAAGAAACTTTTCGCTAAACTCTCGAAGTGCGATTTTGGCTTCAAGAAGTGAAATTTTTGGGGGCATGTGATTAACGAAAATGGGATACATGTAGATCCCGGCAAGATTGAAGTAGTGAAGCAATGGGATGCACCCCAGACACCTTCATAGATACGGCAATTCTTAGGATTAGTTGGATACTATCGTCGCTTCATTGCAAAGTTTTCAAAGATTGCTCAACCGTTAACTTTATTGACTCAAAAGGACAAGAAGTTTGATTGGGGACATGCACAAGAACAAGCATTCCAAACGTTGAAGGAGAAGTTGTGCAACGCACCGATATTGTCCCTCCCAGACGGGACTGATGATTTTATGGTATACTGCGATGCTTCACATCAAGGATTGGTTGTGTGTTAATGCAGAAAGATAGGTGATTGCCTACACCTCAAGGCAACTTAAGGTGCATGAAAAGAACTATACAACTCATGATTTGGAGTTGGGCGCTGTAGTATTTGCACTTAAGATATGGAGGCATTATCTGTATGGAACCAAATGCATCATCTACACAGATCATAAGAGCCTTCAACACATCCTGAATCAGAAAGAACTCAATATGCGTCAGCAACGTTGGGTGGAGTTACTTAGTGACTACGATTGTGAAATCCGGTATCATCCGGGGAAAGCAAATGTGTGGCTGACACCCTAAGTCGTAAAGAAGTGTGAAACCACTACGTGCTAGAGCTTCGGGATTGACTGTTCAAATGAACTTGAAGGCTCAGATCCAACTTGCACAAAGTGAGGCTTTGAAAGAAGAAAACCTTACGGGAGAAGAATTCCAAGGGTTGGATAAACAAATGAGTTGCAAGGATGATGGTATACAGTACTTCATGAATCGTATATGGGTACCCAAATGGGGAGACGTTCGTACCCTGATCATGGAGGAAGCACACAAGACATGATATTCTGTTCATCCTGGTGCAGACAAGATGTATCACGATCTTAAGGATCTATACTGGTGGCCAGGCATGAAGAAAGACATTGCTACGTACGTAAGCCGATGCTTGACATGTTCGAAAGCTATCCTGAACATCAAAAACCATCGGGATTATTACAGCAACCTGAAATTCCCGAGTGGAAATAGAAGAACATAGCCATGGATTTCATTACTAAACTCCCTAGAACAAGTAGCGGGCACGACTCGATATGGGTCGTAGTGGATCGGATGACGAAGTCCGCTCATTTCTTACCAATCCGGGAGGATTACAAGATGGAAAAGTTGGCGAGATTGTACATAAAAGAGGTCGTGACACGGCACGGATTGCCGGTGTCAATCATATCTGACCGTGACAGCCGGTATAATTCACGATTTTGGCAAACGCTACAGAAAGCAATGGACACTCGATTAGATATGAGTACCGCCTATCACCCACAAACAGATGGTCAAAGTGAACGAACAATACAAACGTTGGAAGACATGCTCAGAGCTTGTGTAATCGATTTTGGTGGTAGCTGGGACACTCACCTACCATTGATTGAGTTATCTTACAACAACAGCTACCATACAAGCATTGGATGCGCTCCATTTGAAGCATTGTACAGGAGGAAATGTAGATCCCCAGTTTGTTGGGCTGAGATTGGTGAAAGCCAGCTAACAGGCCCAGAGATCATTCAAGAAATAACTGACAAGATTTTCCAAATCAGAGACCGACTAAAAGCTGCAAGAGATCGCCAAAAGAGCTATGCCGACAACCGTCGGAAGCCTCTAGAATTCAATGTTGGAGATCACGTTTTACTCAAAGTCTCTCCCCGGAAGGGGATTGTACGATTTAGAAAGAAAGGGAAGTTAGCCCTAAGATACGTAGGACCATTCGAGATCATAGAAAGAATCGATCCGGTGGCTTACCGATTGAGGTTACCACAAGAACTCATGGTGTACACAACACATTTCACGTATCAAACCACAAAAAGTTCCTGGTGGATGAAACTCTACATGTGTCAATTGAGGAAATCAAGATTAATGAAAAGCTTCATTTTATCAAAGAACCTATCGAGATCACGGACCGAAAGGTCAAACACTTAAGGCGCAGCAAGATACCATCGTTCGAGGATGACACTCTTGGACCTAACGCTAGTTGAATTTTGGGACGGAATTCTCTCAACTGGGGGATACTGTGACATCCGTCACCAAAAAGGTCTGTCATTTAACGTGGATTTCGTTTACTATTCTTAGAACGTTTATTTCACATCTTCATAGACTATTCATGAGGACATCATACTTGCTTGATTTTCTTTTACAATTGGATATTATTGTTTACCACATTAGCACTTAAAACGCTTACGAATATCACCACCGACACCATTATTTATATTATGTTATATAGTATAAACATTATTAATAACATCATATTCAAGATACAAACAACATTAAATGCTTCCCTATAATTAATATAAGGCACATATTTACGTCGTTTTACAACCGAAGCAAATTTGGGAACCCGGGGCTAAGTGCAGGGACTAAAAGTGACAATTGCCAAACTAGGGCTGGGTATAAATACCCTTGTATCAGCACTAGCCTTCACCACTTCTTCATCTTCCTTATCTTCTTCTCCACTTTTCTTCTTCATCCTTGCACCAAAACCGCCCCATCCCGTCTCGTTTTCACCGTTTAGACCACAACTACAGCTTAGACAACACGTTTCTAGCAGGTAGGCGACCTTGGTCGTCCATTTTTGCTCGTTTTACTTCTGCGATTTTTAGGGTTTCGGGTGCTCGGGTTCAACCCGAGCACAAGCGGTCGTGGGGTGTGTGTGTTGCCTTTCTGAGTGTGCATTTTGCTTAGATATGTTAGATGAGTGTTTCTGGAGGTTCTTGATATGTGAAACCCGTGCATGGAGTAGCCGAAGGCTGCTCCGCACTTCAGCAGTCGAGATCTGCTGCACTGAGCGACTGGGTCTGTCATGCGACTGATCCATGCGACTGGGTGAGTCCTGCGACTGAGTCCATGAGATTGGGTGAGTCGTGCGACTGAGTCCATGCGATTGAGTGAGTCGTTCGACTGAGCCCATGCGTCTGTGTGTGCCATGCGATTGAGTCAATGCGGATGAATGTGTGTGACTGTGTGTATCGCACGACTGGATGTCCAGTCGCACGAATGAAAGTTCAATCGTACGAACGAAGCAATTTCGTAAGAATGAAGGCTGAATCGTGCGAATGGAAGTTGAGTCATGCGATTGGGTGTTTGTGCGGTACGACTGAATGCTTAGTCGCACGAATAGGGATTCAATCGTGCGAATGAAGCTGATTCACACGATTGAGAGTTGATTCGTGCGAATGGAGTGTCCAGTCGTGTGTCTAGTCCTGTCGTGCAATTGGAGTCATTCTGTGTGAATTCTTCCTGTGTGCGGTGTGTGTTGTCGTGTGATGTTAAGGTGGCATCGACACGGTTGCCATTGCTAATGACGATCTTTAAGATTAACACTATCAAACTTATTAATGTTATATCAAATCAAATCAACTTAACATTTTACAATTAGCAACAAACGATTCATAACACAAGTGCTTACCAAGTATTTCTCTGACAACAATAACACTTTTACCCAAACATCATCGACAATGGCAACGTTTCTAATGCTTGGATCTACATAAGATCTATTGCGCGTGTTTGTGTGCAAGTGTTACCCACGACCGAACCGATACGACACGAGCCAACTAAACAAGATTATTAACAACAGGCATATCATTAATGCTTAACATAACTGTCAATAGGTGATTGACCATTCACACATACATACAAGTATGGGAAGTTACATCATACATACTTACCATTTAACAAGTGAGTTTCGTTGCCCCTTTTTATGCTTATACAATTATTTCAATCTTTTACAAACATGGGGAAAAGTATGCTCACACATTTTTCAATGCTGTACAACATACATACAATTTTCATACTTGGAATCAACGTGATACTGTTTTGTGAGTACTTATCTGATGCATACATGATGTTGCTGTGTGGTTCTTCTTACAACCATTAATTACGGTGTTGGAATCAACAGATAGGTATTAGTAGTACTACTGGGTTGACACCCCCACCCTTGATAGATGGTTACTTCTGAGTACCATCACACTGCCAGGAACGGGCCTTGGGTGAATATATTCCGACAAGTTGTTGTGTGTACGTCATTAGGTTTGGTTATATAAAACTCATGGTATGTGATTTTGCTTGCTTATAATTGTATGCACGGTGTTCCACTACAAACACTATACAACATCAACTACATGTTTACAATTTAAACTTGCGAAGCTCACCAACATTATTGTTGACATTTTGAGCATATTTTACAGGTAACAATGAGAACTGAAGATCTGGAGTGCTGCCTTAGTGGAGACCCTAGGATGCATTTTTGGGACTGAACATACATGATGAACAATTATTTTGTACATTGTTGCAGTCAATCAAACGATTAACATTCTTTTGGATACTTGTTCCCGGGTTGTGGGAATTACATACGAGAATACAATTTTTGTGATTATGTGGATCGTTTATGTGAATCAATCACGAGTTTCTATTTATGCTTATGGCTATGTTGTCGTGAACATTGACTAACACGACACAAGTCTCCATTTGTGTCGGGTGTCGTCATGACACGCTTTGTCATCAATTACATACATATTGCATCTCTATTGTTAACCATGTGTTATGACGATCCCGTCTCGCTCGCATCCCTGTGTTTCCGCTCTCAGCGGGGTTGTGACAATAGCTTACCATAATTTAGCATCAAACGTAGTTCAGTAACACCAACAATCACTAATTACTCAAAATCAACACTATTTGCTCTTTAATTACCAAATTAACTGTAATGGGGCATTAATGACCCTAATTGACCGTTAATGACATGAGGTGGACATCAACCACAAATATGAACATCAATAACCCAAAGTGAGATGCATTAAACATCAAATACACTAAATGACCATGGATGTTTAAGACCTTAATCGATCATTATTTACCCAAAAACTCTAATTATTCACTAGTTGAAGTGTAAACTTATTTTTTTAGGATATTACAGTAGTTTTTATTTTTATTTATTAAAAATCTAATAAACAATTTTTTTCTTAAGATGAATTCATTAAATATAAAACATGGTAATTTGTATAAAACTATATATATAACCTGTTGCCTCCTAATTCTTCATTGAAAAAATTGAAAATTCCCTCTAAATTTCTATTCCCCTCTAAATCTTCAACATAAGTGGATCTTCATGCCTCAGACCCTCCTCATTCTGATCCAAGCAACTAGGTATCAAGATCTTCTGCCTTTGTCATATATCTGATTCTAGAAATCGGTCAATTAGATTTTGCCTCCTCGATTATCTAAATAAAGAATCAGTATCAGGTCTTCTGGCTTTATCGTCTCTCTTATTCAAGCGGTTTGTTTTTTTCTTTTTCTTCTTCTCTTAAAACAAACACAGACATTTGATTAGTTAATCGGAATCAAAATTTATTTTGTATGGTTGTAGGATTAAATTATTGAATCATAATCTGATTATTCAAGCATGCATCAAATTGAAAATGTGAAAATAACGAGCGAACATGTGGTTGAACAAATTTTGATATTTAGTAGCACCATATACATAGTAGAAGCCCTAAATTTCTTAATCGGCAATCGACTGCTATGTTTCTCCTCTTTATCTACAAGATAACAACTGCAGCAGCTATTGTATAAGGCGAAATAAGAAGGATTTGTTTCATATTCAGACTTCATCCAGGTAGCTATAACCACACATTCCTACATGATTTCGTATTTAGGAAAATTTTGAAACTGATACATCCAGTTATGCAACGATTAAGATTAAGAATGTTGATTTGTAGAGTTTAAGAAGTATAAAAGCAAAGCTCTACTACATTAGGTACCTACATGATTCATAACTTTTATGTTGTTGCAATGAATTAGAAGTGTATAACATTGATTGTTTCCATTTGTTAGAGTTATGATTATGAAATGGAATATCAGTTGGGACTTGAGGCTTCATTAAGAATGATACTATAAGGTATCTCTAGATTGTGTATGCTCTGGGTAAAGACTTCAATTCACAATAGTAAATTTAGACCTTGTCTTCATTGAGACTCATGTTTAACATTTGATAATCTTGCAGATCTCATTTTTTCATTATTTTTTATATCAGCACTCGTAGCTGATCAATACGCTTGAAAGAAGCAATTGTTCATAAAATAACCATAGTCTACCAGTATGATTGATTCATAAATGCTCAGGTTATTGTTTTGATTTCATCATTTTACACTAATTTTCTCACATATAATCTAATTATGACATCCTAAGTGTAAGGCCCCGTTCCAGGGCACCTCACAGTTGGTCATTCATCGCGTATAAAACATTTTAAAACATACATTTATCTTGCAGCGGAATTTAAAACTTTCTTTAATAACTAAAACATGTCATTTCATAACTTTATAACATTCTTTTTCATTTCAAAATACAATGACATGTCAAAATATGGATGCCATCCTCAATGAAACTGAGTAGTCGCCCCGTGCCATCCTCAGCAACATACCTGTCAACTGGAAACACATCAAAAGTCAGCGTTGCTGAGTGAGTTCTAGTTTTAAATAAAACATACTTTACTTTCCATTAAAAATGTTCTTACATACATGCGATCACACATCATACGTACACATAGATAATATTATTATTATCTTCTTTTCTCATTCCTTCATTAGCTTTCGTTTATGTACTGTTCATCGTTAACATTCACTTTCTTTCTTTTGTTCGTGCGTCTCTTACATACATTCATACATTCATTACGTTCGTCCGTACGTTCGTTACATTCATTCATACGTCATTACATTCATACTTTATCTTTTACTACTATCTAGATCCTGTCAAACTTTACCCTCTTCATGGCACACAGCCATGATTACTGAGGTCGAGTGACAGGGATCCCGTTTCATATGTTATCATTATGTTCCTCCCGTTCATTTCTTTCATTCGTTCGTTCTTTAACTTTCATTACGTTTGTTATCTTTCGTTCGTCTCATACTTTCTTTCTTTCACAATTATCTCTCATTCATCAACTCACGCGATACTCCCGACTCATGTCCGAAGACTGATACTGTGCCGGGGCCTGTACACAAACCCCCGACTCATGTCCGAAGACTGACACAGTACTGGAGCATGCGATCCTCTACTCATCCACTTAGATCCTGTCTCATGCAATATCCCCGACTCATGCTCAAAAGCTGATGCTGTGCCGGGGCCTGTACACAAACCCCGACTCATGTCCGTAGACTGACACAGCATCGGGATACGCGACAAAGATCCCTTTTGAGTCAATCACCTAGATTGAACTCTATCCGAGTCTGTTGCAACACAAGGTTGGTAACCTCACTATCTCGTCTCATGCAATACCCCCAACTCATGTCCGAAGACTGATACTGTGCCGGGGCCTGACTAACAAACCCTCGACTCATGTCCGAAGACTGACACAGTACCGGGATACGCGACGAGGATCTCGTTCGAGTCTGTTGCGACACAGAGTCACTCACCTCATACATACGCTTGCAAGCCTTACGTTCGTTCATTAGTTCATTAATGCATGCACTCATTCGTTACATTCCTCTTTCATTATCTTCCACTTTACGTTACATAATACTTTCAATTCATTCATTAACATTCAACGCAAAGCCCAGGGAAGACAAACATAAAATAAATAAAAGGAACATGCACATAATCATAAACATACATCATCTCCATACAGGCATAATCATACATTCATAACACACATCCGACATACAATGCATCACACGCACCGCCAGGCATACATCACACATAGCATCATGCACGTCATCATCGTCAACTCATCATCATACTCCGTCTTGCATCATCCATGCCCAACTCATCATCTACGACCCCGAGGGTCCGAGTCTAAGTCCGCACTTTTCGAAAGTCGGACATTACTACGGACATTCGGGCGTATGGACACCCTTCAGTCGCCTGGCCTCCATGCGACAGGCCCTTCATCCGGGTGACTAGACCTTCATTAGGGGACTAGACCTTCATTCGGGTGACTAGACCTTCATTCGGGTGACTAGACCTTCATTCGGGTGACTAGACCTTCATTCGGGTGACTAGACCTTCATTCGGGTGACTAGACCTTCATTCGGGTGACTGGACCTCCAGTCTCCCTCCACTCAGGTGACTGGACCTCCAGTCTCCCTCCATTCAAGTGACTGGCCTCTAGTCTCCCTCTATTCGGGTGAATGGCCTCCAGTCTCCCCCATTCGGGTGACTGGCCTCCAGTCTTCCCCCATTCGGGCGACTGGCCTCCAGTCTCCCCTCATTCGGGCGACTGGCCTCCAGTCTCCCCTCATTCGGGCGACTGGCCTCCAGTCTCCCCTCATTCGGGCGACTGGCCTCCAGTCTCCCCTTATTCGGGCGACTGGCCTCCAGTCTCCCCTCATTCGGGCGACTGGCCTCCAGTCTCCCCTCATTCGGGTGACTGGAGCTAGCTGATGCAGAATGGAGTTCATCCCGACTGCAGCCGAGGGTTTTCGGCCTCCAAACTCATCTAAAACCATTTTCAGCCCAAATCAACCATCCTAAGCCTTAGGAAAACATACCACGACCTCATTCGAGCATAAGCACGCATGAAATCAAGCTCCAAACGCATCATACACATACACAAATGCATAAAAATGGGTTTACACCCAAAAACTCGAAAAAAAGGGTTTCAGATGTGTTCCAGCCCTAAAATCATTCAAAAACGTGTAAAAGAGGGGTCCTAAAACTCACATGAACTATCCCGTCGAGTAGAGCTTCGATTTAACTAGTTACACGTCGATCTTGCACTCTTGAACCCGCTTGAACCACACTTTCTTCTTCTCTTTTCCTCTTTCTATCCTTTCTCTCTGATTTCACAAGTGTGGGGAGAGGGTAAGGGCTGCCCTCTCCCTTAAATGCTACAGTTCAGTCGCCCGAGCTCCAGGCGTATGGGCACTCCAGTCGCCTGAGCTCTATGCGATTGAAAACTCCAGTCGTGCGACTCCCATGCGTATGGAGCTCCAGTCGTCCCTCAGTTGTACGATATGCTCCAGTCGCATGGCACTTCAAACCGAAATTTCCGGGTGTTACAAGTCCAACCCCTCTAAACGGGTTTCGTCCTCGAAACCTATTGTTCCTTAAACCTCTGCGGGCAATACTGTCCCATCTCTCTCCTGGAATCCTATCGCTCCACATCGTTTATCAGCATTCGACTTCGGGTCTATCTTGGACTATCACCATCGGCAACCCATACATACTGATCAATGTTCATTTGACCAGCACCTGTGACTTCATAAATGCCATGTAGAATACGGTTACTATAATTAAAAGAAACATCACAATATTCGAGCAAAGGGTCGGCGTCATAATCATTGAGCTTCAAAGCATCACTGAGAACCTTCAGCTTTAGTGCTTGAAGAACACGGCCATCAACTTGCGTAAAGTTGCTGCTTACCCTAGACCCTTGTTTGATGTTCTTTAAGTATGAATAATGACCCTCTGGCAAACCAGACAACTGGCAAGAAAGGCATTCATTAATCGTACTAGGTGTTGTTCCAAATATACTACGCCGAGATCGGTTTCTCTCAGGTTCCTCGCAGGTATATTGTGATAGAAAAGGCAAATCGGCTTCTTTGGTAGCCCAACCAAATCTATCTTTTCCTTTTGCTTCCGATCCCCCATTCTACCTGTTTGCTCTGACGTCGAAGCTAGGCGTACGTTGTCGTTCGATGAACCAATCACAGGCTGAAACTGTTTCTCAGACGACAGGTGACACAGCCTTCTCAATTGCATCACGCAATCCTTTAGGGCATCAGGTAACTTAGTGAATTCATTAATAGCAATCCCTACATCGAAGGGCTTATCGATGTTCCTTCTCCTAACATGCAACTTACAACAGAAAGCAGTAGGAACGAAAAAACTACTACTAGCATCGCATACAAGGCATAAGTGCATAATCTTAAGTTACCAGAAACGTACCTGACATCAAGCCGAAGTCCGCTATAGCTTCCTCTTGGTCATGGCAAAAGCTTTAACCTTCACCCTCTGTTCTCCTTCCTCGCACCGGAGCTTCCCGCCTTTGACTTCTTACAGTCCCTGCTCAGATGTCCAGTCTCGTCGCAGTTGTAGCACTTAGCCACGCGGCAATCCCTTGCCCTGTGGCCTTCCTTCCCACACTGAAAACAGACGTTCAGTCCCCATTTGCATTCCCCTTCGTGAGCTCTACCACACTTCTTGCATTCCTCCCCCTTTCTTGTTATCCTCCCTCATCATCGATTCTCATCACCTTACCTTCAGCCACCATTCCACCATCACTATCTCTCCTTCCTTTCCCCTTCTTAACATAGGCGCGCTCCTCCACTTCGCCCGTCATCGCCATCGCCTCCCGCTCGTCGTACAATCATCCCGCTAGATCTACCGTCGTCCTTAACATGCCGGGTTGGGCCGCGATCATGTGCCTACGGATATCCGCCAGCAAGCCCTGAATATACCTCTTGATTTTCCGTGAAAGAGGCGTCGCCTGATCCGGCACCAGCTGTGCCATCTCGTTGAATTTGGTGGTGTACTGCTGATGCGTCATAGTCTCCGCTTCCAACTGTAGGAACTCCCTTTCAACCTTATCCATCTCACGGTGAGGACAGAACTCCTCAATCACCAACCTTTTCAACTCTGACCATCTCATCCTTCCGATAGCCCAGCTACCCTCAACTTGGACTATGTTGTCCCACCAGCACAAAGCTGAGTCCACGAAAGAGTGGGCGGCAAACTTCACTTTCTGATCTTCCCGGCACTCGCTGATATTCAGCACGGCTTCCATTTCCCTCACCGACCGGTGAGTAGCAGCAGCAGTGCCATTACCATCAAAGGTTGGGGGCTTGCATCGTTGAAATGCCCCGTAATTACAGCCTCGTGCCGCCTCCTGCACAGGCTCCTCCTCCTCTTCCTCCTCATCGGAGAAAACCGCTTCAGTCTCCGTCCGTCTCCTTCCACCCGAAGGTCTACCCCTTTCCTATCTCTCCTCATCCCTAATAGCCTTTATCACTTCAGTCACTACAGACGGTAAGATCGTCAGCATGACCTGGTGTACTTCTTCCACAACCGCCTCTCTCATTGAGGCTCTCAAATTGGCGCTTTCGTCTGCTCCCTCCTGATGAGGAGTCTCATGTTCTTCATGAACCACCTTTTCAACTCTAGGCCTTCCTCTGGTGACCCGTGGTTCAGCGCCACGTCCGCCACCACCTCCACCACGTGAAGCCTTAGAAGATCTACCACCGGCCATCCTCTATAATACACTGAAAGATTCAAACACCAACATGGTCATTCAAGGGAATAGCTCAGTTCATGTCAAGTATAGTAAGTCCCTAATTACAGTGATCAGTTGTGATTAGCCACTTACCTTACTTTTCATACCCCGAGCATTACCTGTTCTGACTATATTAGCATCTAAATCTAACAGTAGCACATAAACACATAACATGCGCACACAATACCGGTTAACTTTAAGAAAATACCTGATGGCACGCCGCTACTCAAATTGGCATCCCACCCCTTTTCTGTCCCATTTTCAGTTTAAGTTAAGGTTTATTTTGAAAATTTACCCATTTCACTTAAACTTTGTCTCTGATACCAACTTGTAAGGCCCCGTTCCCGGGCACCTCACAGTTGGTCATTCATCGCGCATAAAACATTTTAAAACGTACATTTATCTTGCAGCGGAATTTAAAACTTTCTTTAATAACTAAAACATGTCATTTCATAACTTTACAACATTTTTTTTCATTTCAAAATACAATGACATGTCAAAATATGGATGCCATCCTTAACGAAACTGAATAGTCGCCCCGTGCCATCCTCAGCAACATACCTGTCAACTCGAAACACATCAAAAGTCAGCGTTGCTGAGTGAGTTCTAGTTTTAAATAAAACATACTTTACTTTCCATTAAAAATGTTCTTACATACATGCGATCACACATCATACGTACACATAGATAATATTATTATTATCTTCTTTTCTCATTCATTCATTAGCTTTCGTTTATGTACCGTTCATCGTTAACATTCACTTTCTTTCTTTTGTTCGTGCGTCTCTTACATACATTCATACATTCATTACGTTCGTCCGTACGTTCGTTACATTCATTCATACGTCATTACATTCATCCTTTATCTTTTACTACTATCTAGATCCTATAAACTTTACCCTCTTCATGGCACACAGCCATGATTACTGAGGTCGAGTGACAGGGATCCCGTTTCATACGTTATCATTATGTTCCTCCCGTTCATTTCTTTCATTCGTTCGTTCTTTAACTTTCATTACGTTTGTTATCTTTCGTTCGTCTCATACTTTCTTTCTTTCACAATTATCTCTCATTCATAAACTCGCGCGATACTCCCGACTCATGTCCGAAGACTGATACTGTGCCGGGGCCTGTACACAAACCCCCGACTCATGTCCGAAGACTGACACAGTACCGGAGCATGCGATCCTCTACTTATCCACTTAGATCCTGTCTCATGCAATATCCCCGACTCATGCTCAAAAGCTGATGCTGTGCCGGGGCCTGTACACAAACCCCCGACTCATGTCCGTAGACTGGCACAGCATCAGGATACGCGACAAAGATCCCATTTGAGTCAATCACCTGGATTGAACTCTATCCGAGTCTGTTGCAACACAAGGTTGCTCACCTCACTATCTCGTCTCATGCAATACCCCCAACTCATGTCCGAAGACTGATACTGTGCCGGGGCCTGACTAACAAACCCCTGACTCATGTCCGAAGACTGACACAGTACCGGGATACGCGACGAGGATCTCGTTCGAGTCTGTTGCGACACAGAGTCGCTCACCTCATACATACGCTTGCAAGCCTTACGCTCGTTCATTCGTTCATTAATGCATGCACTCATTCGTTACATTCCTCTTTCATTATCTTCCACTTTAAGTTACATAATACTTTCAATTCATTCATTAACATTCAAAGCAAAGCACAGGGAAGACAAACATACAATAAATAAAAGGAACATACACATAATCATAAACATACATCATCTCCATACAGGCATCATCATACATTCATAACACACATCCGACATACAATGCATCACACGCACCGCCAGGCATACATCACACATAGCATCATGCACGTCATCGTCGTCAACTCATCGTCATACTCCGTCTTGCATCATCCATGCCCAACTCATCATCTATGACCCCGAGGGTCTGAGTCTAAGTCCGCACCTTTCGAAAGTCGGACATTACTACGGACATTCGGGCGTATGGACACCCTTCAGTCGCCTGGCCTCCATGCGACAGGCCCTTCATCCGGGTGACTAGACCTTCATTTGGGGGACTAGACCTTCATTCGGGTGACTAGACCTTCATTTAGGTGACTAGACCTTCATTCGGGTGACTAGACCTTCATTCGGGTGACTAAACCTTTATTCGGGTGACTGGACCTCCAGTCTCCCTCCACTCAGGTGACTGGCCTCCAGTCCCCCTCCATTCGGGTGACTGGCCTCCAGTCTCCCTCCATTCGGGTGACTGGCCTCCACTCTCCCTCCATTCGGGTGACTGGCCTCCAGTCTTCCCCTCATTCGGGCGACTGGCCTCCAGTCTCCCCTCATTCGGGCGACTGGCCTCCAGTCTCCCCTCATTCGGGCGACTGGCCTCCAGTCTCCCCTCATTCGGGCGACTGGCCTCCAGTCTCCCCTCATTCGGGCGACTGGCCTCCAGTCTCCCCTCATTCGGGCGACTGACCTCCAGTCTCCCTCATTCGAGCGACTGGCCTCCAGTCTCCCCTCATTCGGGCGACTGGACCTAGCTGATGTACAATAGAGTTCATCCCGACTGCAGCCGAGGGTTTTCGGCCTCCAAACTCATCTAAACCCATTTTCAGCCCAAATCAACCATCCTAAGCCTTAGGGAAACATACTACGACCTCATTCGAGCATAACCACGCATGAAATCGAGCTCCAAACGCATCATACACATACACAAATGCATAAAAACGGGTTTACACCCAAAAACTCGAAAAAAAGGGTTTCAGATGTGTTCTAGCCCTAAAATCATTCAAAACGTGTAAAAAAGGGGTCCTAGAACTCACATGAACTATCCCGTCGAGTAGAGCTTCGATTTAACTAGTTACACGTCGATCTTGCACTCTTGAACCCGCTTGAACCACACTTTCTTCTTCTATTTTCCTCTTTCTCTCCTTTCTCTCTGATTTCACAAGTGTGGGGAGAGGGTAAGGGCTGCCCTCTCCCTTAAATGCTACAGCTTAGTCGCCCGAGCTCCAGGCGTATGGGCACTCCAGTCCCCTGAGCTCCATGCGATTGAACACTCCAGTCGTGCGACTCCCATGCGTATGGAGCTCCAGTCGTCCCTCAGTCGTACGATTGGATGCTCCAGTCGCATGGCACTTTAAACCGAAATTTCCGGGTGTTACACTAAGGTATTAACAGCTAGATCAAACATCATAAAGTTGCTATTTTTATAAAGATCAAAACATGTCATATTGTTAGCTCATCTTGCAATTAATCATCATATTCACATGCTCATGATCACCTTTCTATGATTATATAAGGTGTTTATCTTGTATGAACTTATGTGGCATGAATCTTTTTGTGCTATTGAAGTAACAGATGGACTTTAGATTGTGCTTGAGTGGATAACTCCCCTGGTACAACTTCATATGTTCTTGATATTTCTGTAGACTTTCTTTGCTTAGATAAATACCTTGTTTTGGTCTTCCAACACTTGTATCTGGTTCATCATGGTATCATCAACTTACAGCAGTAGCACCCAACCCGAAACCCGACCCAACCTAACATGAATAACTGAAACATGAGTACTGATATGTAATCGTTGTTAGTTTTGAATGAATTTATTTATGTAAATTTCATAAACTATTAGTGAACCTACATTGCTATATCATATTACAAACATGCATTGTTGTGTAATATAAATGGATTGACAATAATCTAAGTAGGTTTGGGGCCTAGAGATCAGAGGAAAAAAAACAACAGTGGGGTCCTCCATAGAGATTTAAAACAACAATAGGTTTATTTGTATGAGCTTTAATGTGTTAGTTTAAAAGAGCCGTAGGTGGCTACATTGGCATGAAAGTTGTAACTGTTGTTGGATGGAACCTTGACACGACTATAAGAGTTTACTCCTATATTATTTGTCCAATTCAATGCTGCTTATCATCTTATTATGAAACTATGAATGCAACATGCTCACATGGGTATTTGTTATTTTTATATTATGTAATAAAAATATTCTTAAATACATGAGCTTTTTAAGTTCTAATTTGTATATTTAAGATTTTGTTTTAATCACTTCATATTCCATCAATTCATCTTGATGTTAACATTTAGAAACCTACTCTTACGGATTTGTGTTCTATGTTTTTACTTTCAATGTTAATATCATAATTGTCATGTCTCCCTTGAATTATGTTTTTCTGTGTTCTATGTCTTGGTCTGTTGTTTCTCTACCAGAGTTATAAATTTGCATCCACTCATGACCACTCGTTTCAAGAACCTGCACTATGATATGACATTTAGTCTTTGAGTATTTAGGGGTGTACAACAATCCAACATCATAAGAATAGCATATATCGGTCATGCATTTCTAACATGAAAACAAACTTGCATTTTTTACATTCACCCATAGCATTATTTCTGGCAAATTAAAATTGTTTTGATAGTATTTTCTGATAGTTTTTGAATGTAGGAACAAATGCAGAGCATAGGCCTATAAAGGATGACAATGTTATTATATATCTTTTTATGGTTATAATGAATAAAAATAACTATGGATATGAGAAGTTCTGAAGTTGGTAACTATGGATATCGTTTGCTTTATGATAGAGGCGTTACAAATAATTTGCTAAAAAAGTAGAAGGTGTTTGACATCATGCATGATTCTGGTGGAATTGAGAAAAACCAGTTGTTGGAAATGCAAGCATTGAAGTTGAAGAATTAATCAAAACAAGCACCGACGTTGAGAAAAAACAGTTTCTGGAAATGCGGAGAAGATTGAAGAGAATCAAGAAAGAAAATAGATCCGAGCTAGAAGCTACGACAATATATTAATAGTCAACAAGAAAACTTAGAAGGTACGATACAAAAAGTTATGGAACACTACCAGTTGAAGATCAAGATAAGTAGAATATTTTGTTACTCTATTGTTTTAATTGATACTTTGTATCAACTATATTGTCATTTGAGTTTGGACAAGTATGATAAGTACACATAATGACTATCAATGATATTTATGCTATTATTATTTTAGTGTAGCTGTGATTGAATGTTATTTTTAACAACTTTTGAAGTTATGTTACAAAGTTGCATTTGTGTTGTAAGATTGCATTTCTCATAACTAAATCCGTAAAAACGTTGAGTAGTTGTAAGAAAAAGGGTTGCATTTTTCCTATTAAAATATGACAATGGTTGCATTAAGTCTAAAAAAGTTGCTTCTTGTAACTAAACTATAATAAAGGTTGCATTTAATTATAGATAAAGTTGGTGTAGAAAAAGTTATAGTTTTGTAACTAAACTGCAATAAAAGTTGCATATCAGGACTAGAAAAGTTGCATTTTAAAGTAAAAAAAGTTGCGTTAGAATGTAAAAATGTTGCATGTTAAAAAGTTGCATTTAAATAGTAAATGCAACACTTATGACAAAGGTTACATTAGCTAACAAAAAAGTTGCATTTGGTCTAATGCAACTGCTTCTAATGCAGACCCTGATAAAAAGTTACATTAGACCTAATGCAACTTTCTCAAAACTTAATGCAACAATTTACTGGGGTTGCTTTAGCTCCTTTTTCTTGCAGTAAGGTAACGTACAACGCATGTTTCCTCTTTGTAAAGTAGACACACCCTTGTGCCATGTAACAAATGAATTAACATATATTATTATGAACGATTCTTGACTAAGAAACATAAATTAAGGGATGATCAATTGTTTAATGACAAAAAAAAAGACAAGAGATCCTCCTGGACAATTAAGTTGAGCACAATATTAAAAAAAAAAAACTAATAAATCTTACTGGTCTTGTTCCGAGAAAATATCCAATACATAGAGGTCTTAAAAGAAAGAATGCTGCGTCAGAGTTGAATTAGATTAAACAGAATATCTTCTTTGAATGAGTTTTTTTTTTAAATACAATCTTGATGTTATGCATGTGGGAGAAAAGTTTGTGAAAGTTTTTTGGATACTTTTTTGATGAATGAAATATTAATTAAAAAGCACACACAAGCAAACCTATACTTGGAAAATATGGGTATTTGTCTTAATATATGGCTAGCAAAGAAAATAGCAAGGTCTGCCAACCCATATGTTTCTTGCTCTTTCACAATCAGTGGTCGTAAACGTATTTTAATTCAGTTTTTAGAGTAGTAAGACTACCTGATGGTTTTTTACATGAACATTAAAAATTTCTTTTAGTGATTCAAACATACTATTATTAAAGTCTTATGATTATCACATACTCATGCAGCAATTGCTACCAATTGGACTCCAAGCAATGTCTGCAAAAAAATGTTTCAACAATAATCATTTGTTTTACGCTTTCCATCAAAGATTTTATGCCAAGTAAAAATGTGAACGATATGTATAAAAATAAATAACAAAATGATAAAAATGATGTAAAATTTGAAATTGATATATCTTCCGCATCTTTTGACATAATGCTTCATCTACTTAAATACATGAAAAATCTAAAATTTTTGATCGTTAGAAGTATGAGTTTAAATACTTATAAGTGAAAGATTAGGTGGTATTTAGAATTATAATTCATGTTAAAAAAATTTAATAATTAGAGAATGTTAAAGAATAATTCAACATGTCTTCTCAAATAGATGCAACTTTATATCAGATGATCAATTTACATAGATTTGATTTCCTTCCTATTTTCATAACTAACAAAACGAAATATAAATTAATTTTCAACTATCATTTTCTAACCAAAATAAACTCGACCTCAAAAGAAAACTAAAATATAACCATGAAAGAGAAAAAAGGAGTAAAACTTTAACACTCTGAAAAATCAAGAAACAAGTTCTATTGACTCCGTGTCATCCTTATTCACTGTTAAAGTTAGCTCCTCTGCTCTCTTAGCTTGATCCCTCCAATCTGTTTTGATCAATGTATAAACCATCAACAATGCACAAGCCGCCTGCGACGCAACCATCCCGAGCCATAATCCTATGTAACCAAACTTGAGCATGAAAGCCAACAAGATTGATGTAGGAAGTCCTATAAGGTAAAAGGCAGCGATGTTTATCTTAACTCCCACTTTAGGCCTGGCTGAACCACTCAAAACCCCACAAGCAGCAGTTTGTAGCGCGTTTCCAACTTCAGCGAGCCCAATGACTGGTAATGCTGAAGAAAGAAGGGTAAGGATTTCTGTTTCTTTAGTGTATAACATTCCTACAACATTTCTCAAAGCACCATATAGCACAAATATCACAAGTCCATATACAAATGCAGTGGATAGCCCGATGGCTGCAGCCCATTGTGCACGAGCTGGCTGCCCTCCTCCCAGTTCATGCCCTACGCGTTGTGATACGCCTAAACTCAAGGAGAATGGCAACACATAGACTATGCCAGTTAGTTGCATTATGATTCCAGTTGCTGCAACACAGGATTGAGGATTCTCAAACAATCCACTAAGAAAAAGAATGATTTCGTACAACCACCACTCTAAGCAAACAGAACAAACACTAGGGATTGCTAAGCTCAACAATGGCCCCCAACCTTTTAAAATCGACGCCATATTGGTCTTGTTAATCGATGGCTTGATAGCAACATTTGACAGGTTGACATAGAGTACTAACCCAACATTCATGTTATATGTGAATATTGTTGATGCCAATGCAATGCCCTTCATTCCTAATTTTAAATAACTAACAAGAAGATAATTAACTGGGATGTGAAGGATTGTGGCACAAGTGGCAACAATGGTTGTAGGGGAGTTTAATCCTTGTGTCCTCAAAAAAGAACGCAACGGTAAGAGGTGAGACAGTGCTGGGAGTTCTGGGAGCGAATAGAACAAGTACGTGGCTGCAACCTTTGTGATACGCGGGTCTTGACCAAGCCCATGTAATATAGGCTCGATGTTTAGCCATAGGAACGCGATGGGATGGAAATAAACAAGAGTAGAAAAAAGGTTTTGAGGTATGTTTGGCTAAGGATTGGAAATCTCTTGGCTCCGTAGGCTTGAAAACAGATGGGATCCATTCCCATGCATAGTCCTTTCATGATCGAGACGCATGTGATGTTCGCGAAACCAATGGCTAGAACAACTCCTGCTAGTTCGGATTTTCCGATATGGCTTAAGAAGAGCATTGAGATTATGGACTTCGAGAACACAAGGAATGTGGTTGTGGCTACTGGACATGCTGATGCTCCTAGCAGTATAAGCTCTTTAACCACCTAAATTGAAAAACAAAATCGAAATCAATTACTCTCTCATTTGCAACAACAATTGGTTAAGGCAAGTCATTCAATATTATATAACAAAATGTTGTTGGCCAATTGTGAACAAAACTATGATAATATGGAAACAAAAGTAAGTTCTTGAATATTTAAGAATTAAGAAACAAAAGCCGTAAATAAAGTAAAATATTAGTTGTAGAAATAGAAGAGAAAAAAGTACATGAATATTGCAAATGAAGTCCTTTTCTAATATTTGTGGATGATATATAGATGAATAAATCATCTTTAATAATGATATATAAATGAAGATTTGGGTTATATTAAAAATAAAACTTCAAACTAACAAGTAATCTTAACCATCAAATTTTCAAACAAAAAGTTGAGATCAAATTGTATCTTTTGAACGTTAATTTTTTTATAAGTGGACTAATTTATTTATATTTTGTTAGACAGTATGATTTGATGGCTACTAAGTCACGTAATATATTTGTTCCACCAATGAAATTGAAGTAGATTTGTAATTACTATACTTATATTATAGAAAAATTAAGGTGCCGTTACAAAGAAATCGTCAGTAAATTGTCGTGAAAGGTTCAAAGAAACCCTTGGTTAGTTGTCGGTTCAATGAAACCGTCAATAGGATCTAAAAAAATGTTCCATAATTGAAGGTTCAATGAAATCAACAGTAAGTCGTTGCTCACTAATCTGTCAAATAAAATATCCTAGTGAAGTTGAAACAGATGTCGTTAATACGCCAGTGATCCTGATCGATTAAAGGTCTCTTGGTAAAAATATGTTGCTAAGTTGTCAATGCACTCCAAGTTTTCTAGTAGCGTATCACTAACGAATTACCAACAGGACCACACTTCACTTACGGATATGTCTGTTTGTAAAATTCTTCTTTTTCCGGTGGATTTAAAATTATTATACCTTTTATTTTGTTAACTTTGTTAACTTTGTTGGTTATATGTTAATTTTGTTGACTAAAGTTTTATTTTTTTTAATAAATTGTTGACTTTAGTGTTCCTCAACTTTACAAAGGTAATTTTATATTTCCTCATTTAAACCTATATTGGTTGCTACACGTGATTTACTATGTAATTCCTAAAGCTTTTAAGGTTCTTGTCTTTCTTTTTCCTAGATATATATCATGCACATGAAAGAGTGGTTAATTTGATGCAACATTCAACATGCACAACAAAGTCTCTAAACACAATACTTTATGATTGTTCCTCTTCACGCCTTGAACAGTATAATAATCAATGTAAAAAGCTGAAACACCTTGTAATTAATTAGTATCAACCTATAACACTTACTTGCCAACATACCCTTAATGTGTATGGCCATTAACAAGCATGCATTACTTTTCATAAACTAGATTGGGAAAGATAAGAATCATGTGACTCTAATTGTATTGGTTTCAATATTCTTTGTCCAATAAAAATATGAAAGTAAAAGATTTTATCAAAGGCAATTACTAATTTAGAAAATTGAAAAGGGGACTTTATTAGATACATGAATATAAAACCCAACTTGAAAAGTACAAATCCAACTCAAGCAATATTAAAATGGTAGATTGGCATCTTATAATTTGTTCCAAGTGTTATATATAATATTAGCAAATTGATGTCCTTTTCAACAACCTTTTTTTAACTTTTGAGGTCCGGAAAAACGTTTGAGAATCTCTCAGAATGCAAAAGGTAATGGTCCAAAAGATTATAGTTTATTTGTTGCAAGTTATTGGAATGAAGTTTATGTTCAACGAGCTTCAAGAGAACACGATTATGAAGATTACTAAGTGTTGTAATTCAAAATCTCATAAACTTTTTCTAGATAAACATTTTGGATGGTCATTAGCGTTAAAAAAAGTGATTGTGATTCAAAACAAGATGAAATGAGTAGCTTAAAAAGAGTAGTGGGAAAGTAAAAGCTACCACATGATGCACGTACTTGTAAACAATTTAAAGAACTATGCAACTTGTCAATGAAAATGCAATGCTAATTAGACCATCTCCAATGCAAATGGCGTTGGTACGCCCTTGGCTAACATGGAGAAATCCTTGGCTTGGCTTACATTGGAATGGCATGCCCGTGGAAGGAAATCCTTCTATAAGACCGAAGTTGTGAGAGGGGAGGAGAGAGAATGATGCATGTACGTGACAATGAGGACATAGAGGGGAAGTTTCAATTGCACGAGAATGCACTTTGGAAGCTTTGTATCGGAGATGGTTCTATTAACTAACACCCAACTAGGCACTTAGATAACACAAACTTGACAATGCACTTAGATCTGTCACATTGTTGCATTCAAAGCATATTCTTTAAACCATAATCTATGTAAGAAAGTGAGAGAGAGAGAGAGAGAGAGGGAGAGAGAGAGAGAGAACCTTATTTACAAGTGCTGATCGGGGAAGATCATGAATGCCATTATCTTGAATCTTTGATGGTTCTTGGATATGTTTGATGTTTTCATCGTTGATTACAACGACCTGATCACCATTGTCTTGAGGTAGTCCTCCTTGATTTGTGTCCATCAGGGCGCATGCCCTCTTACGAGATGCTCGTGCGTGTTCTGGTGAAGGACAAATAATTAATAGAACAAAAGATGGTGGGAACTGGTGTGTGGTTACAGAGAGGAAATGAATGATAATAGACATTAGAAAGAACATATAATTGAATTCCTAGAAAAAGTATTCCCAGAGAATGATGGGCTGTTTACATTGGTGGACACCAATAAATTATAATATCCTTCGAACATAAAGTAATATGATCTTTTGTATCAAAATGAAAATGGCATTTTGAAGAATATGGAAACCTTAAAATCGTCAAAGTAGGTTCTGCAGGTTCGTCGTTTAGTGGTTGGCCTTGATCTTCCTCGTCAACCATGGGAGTTGAAGTGTTAGAAGACAAGAAGATGAGGGACATATGCATATGTTACAACTCAACTCCATGTCACCAACACATGATTGACTGCATCCGATCTTTCCATTTCTTTGCACATCACAAGAATGCATTGCAAAAACAAATTTTATATATATATTTTTTATAAATTTGTTAATATTAAATAAAGTGGGTCCTGCTAACCCCACACCACCCCCATCTAATTCCTAATGGCCGTTTACATTTACCTACAAACTATTGCTTCGCAAATTTGACGGCTATGACCTAAGCCCTTCTGCGAACTATGGGAATCTCTCACCCTATTTTGGTGGAGTCATGTTATGTTTTTATATAGACCTATTTTTGCGATACAACAATTACATTTTATTACAAAATACACACACAAACACTACAAGAAACCGCGCAATAACGGTGACTATATTAGCGGCGACAGTGCCTTTAGCGGCGACATCTATTAGCGGCAGCACCTTTAGCGGCGACAGGTCGCAGCTAAAGATTGCGATCCACCGTTCATTTTTTGAGCCATATCTAGCCGTCCATAACCAATTAGATCTAAAGGCTCCTGTTAAATCATACTGTGAGCATTAGCGGCGAAGCCTTTAGCGGTGACGCGTCGCCGCTAATGATTAATTGGATATACGCGGCTTTCTCTTATCCCTTCTTCACTTTCCCTCCAACCTGCACCCACCCATCACCGCCGAGGCCTTCTCCACCGCCCACCACCGCGACCACCCACCACCGCCGACGCCTCCGCCTCCGCCGCAGCACTCCGACCAGCCATCGCAACCACCACCATCCGACCCCGACGGGTTGTGTAGGTCATCCTTCGCGCGCCCGCACTACTCCGAGCAGCCACCACCCACCACCCGCGACCACCACCATCCGACCAGCCACCACCATCCGACCAGCCACCACCATCCGACCAGCTACCACCCACCGTTCGCACCACGTCACCCACCACAGCCACCACTGTGACCACCCACCACAGCACACCATCCGACCGCAGCCACCAGCCACCCACCACAACCACCACTACGAACACCGTCACCGACCACCGGTCACAACCACGCGCGATCTAACTACCGTCCCCGCTGCTGCTCCTGTTCCGTCACCGCTGCTACAAAGATTTCTAGATCCAGTATTTTTTTTTTGCTTTTTTAAAATATTTTTTATAGATGTAAATGCTTTAGACTGTGCTTAGTTGATAAAATTATTTGTTTGATTAGTGTTAGAAATGGTTAATTTTTGAAATTAGTTTATTAGTGTTAGATTATGCTTGTATTAGAAATTATTTAGGTATTTTATTAAAGACAAATTAGTTGTATTAGAAATTGACAAATTATTTGTTTGATTAGTGTTAGATTGTGCTTGTATTAGAAATTGACAAATTAGTTGTACTAAATTATTTAGGTATTTTATTAAAGATGTAAATGGTTACTTTTAAACTAATTGGATTAGGATTAGAAGTCATATTGTTGAAACTATATTTAGGATGAGAAACTAAATTTGTTGATATATGATATAAGTTTTGCTTAATATTTGTACTATATGGATTTGAGTATTTTTGTTATTTAGTTGGTTATAATTAGTTGAAAGTATAAAAAACTTGTATTAGAAATTGACAATTAGTTGTACTAAATTATTTAGGTATTTAATTAAGAGAAACAAAATTAGTTATGTATGATGAATAACAACAATAAATTGGCTTCTAATTGTTATTCATTATTAGAAATTGGCTTATAATTGATGTTCATTATGATGAAAAACAAAATTGTTGTTCGTTTTGTTATATTTAATTTTGTCATTATTAGCTTTTAGGTTTTGTGATCTCATTCTAATCACAATGATTATATACCTCCACTTAAATCCTAAATTATATTGCAGTGTTGTAATCATGTCTGTCGTTAAAATTTGGATTCTTAATCCGAACCGTAGATCACCCGAGTATCAGCAAGAACTCAGCTCTTTTATCGATATGTGTGAAAAACATATCGACAAATATGGCCTAATTAGATGTCCATGTAGGAAATGTCAGAATACTCAATTATTAGGATGGGTTAAAATGAAATATCATTTAGAAATATGGGACATGTGTCGGACGTACAAGGATTGGATCTATCATGGTGAAAGTTTAATTCCTGAAATTGTAGTTGTAGATGATGTTTAGCCAACAAACGAAATGGCTGACGTTATCGAAGACATTATGGAAGAGAGTAGCGGTGTCCGTGATGATTTTGAGGACTTGTTAGAGGAAGTTCAATCAGAATTATATCCTGCTTGTACTAAGTTTTCTTCCCATGACTTTTTAGCAAAGCTTATGAATATTAAGGTGAAAAATAAATGGACCAATAGCTCATTTGATGAGCTTCTTGAGTTGTTACAGTCTTTACATCCTGAAGGTAACAAAATTCTCTTTTCTTACTATGTAGCCAAGAAGACATTAAAGAAGATTGGTCTAGGGTATGAGACAATACACGTGTGCAAATATGATTGTGCTCTTTTCTGGGCAGAAAACCTATTGTTAGAAAATTGTCCAGTTTGTAACGAGAGTCGGTGGGTTGATACAAATACAAAGGGCAAGAAGTTACCTCACAAGGTGTTACAATGGTTTCCTTTAACCCCCAGACTACGACGTTTGTATTCTTCAAGGCACACTGCAAAAGATAAGATTTGGCATAATACCGGACGATCAGAAGATGGTACGGCGTGATGCGTCATCCTGTTGATGGTTCTTCATGGAAAGATTTTGATATAAAGTACCCTACCTTCTCAAGAGAACCCCCCAAATGTCCGCCTAGGACTTTCAGCTGACGGTTTCAATCCATTTGGTAACATGAGTACGGCTCATAGCACATGGCCTGTTATACTCATGACATACAATCTGCCTCCATGGCTATGCATGAAGGAGGCCTCATTCATGTTGTCATTGTTGATTCCTGATCCTAAATCCCCCGGGAAGGACATGGATGTTTTTCTTAGGCTATTGGTGGATGAGCTTAAGTAGTTGTGGGTGTCGGGCGTACATATTAAAGACATGGCGACAAACATATTTTTCACAATGAGGGCAGCTTTGTTATGGACTATAAACGACTTTCCGGCTCGTAGTAGTCTATCAGGTTGGAGCGGGCAGGGCTACAAAGCATGGCCGACTTGTAACGAAGACACTCCTTCAATGTGTGTCACAAATAAAGTCGTTTATGTTGGTCACCGTCGATTTTTAGATGGAAACCATGAATGAAGAACAAGTTTGGACTTTAACGGGGAACCCGAGATAAGAACCACTCCAAAACAATTTAGTGATACTGACATAGAAACTCAACTTAGTAGGCTCCACCACCGTTTACCGGGTAAGCATCCTGATTTTGGAGGTGTTAAATCAAAGCGGAAGGAGTATGAGTTAAATTGGTCGAAACGAAGCATATTTTTTGAACTTGAGTACTGGTCTTCTTTACAGCTAAAACACAACTTAGATGTGATGCATATAGAGAAAAATGTGTGTGATAGTTTGCTAGGTACTCTTCTAATGAATGAAAAGAGCAAAGATACACCAAACGCATGGGTTGACTTGAAAAATCTAAATATTCGGAATAGGCAATGGTTAGAGAAAAAAAATGGCAAGTGGTATAGCCCCCACCCAAAATACTCATTGAAGACCAGTGATCGAAAGTTATTTTGTGAGTTTATAAAAAATGTAAAACTGTCTGATGGGTTCGGATCTAATATAAGCAAGAGAGTGATAGATAACAATACTAGCATTACTGGGTTGAAATCTCATGACTGTTATATTCTCATGCAACGTTTGATACCGATTGGTGTTAGAGGTTTTTTTGCCAAAGATACTTATACACCAGTAGTTGATCTGTGTATATTTTTAAGCAACTTTGCTCCAGAACACTACTAATAGACGATATGAAGAAAGCTAAGGAGGCCATTCTTATAATATTGTGCAAGATAAAATTGATCTGTCCTCTAACGTTTTTGACATTATGGTTCATTTAGTTTTGCATTTACCTGATGAAGCGATTCGTGGTGGTTCAATGTGTATGAGATGGATGTATCCATTTGAAAGGTATATGAAAAAACTAAAAAATTATGTCAGAAACAAGGCAAGACAGAAGGTTGTATAGCTGAAGGTTATGTTGCTAAAAAAGCTTTATCATTTTGTTCAAGGTACCTCGAGATGTTGAGACTCAGTTCAATTGCCCTGATAGAAATAAGGATATCATTATTGAAAAAAAAAGATATATGCATTTGAGTCAAAATGTCGTCCGACTAGTGCAAAAAGATGAAATATCTTTCTCCAAGTGAAAAACTTAAGCTAAAATGGTTTGTTCTCGATAGTTGTCAAGAAGTTAGAGACTATATGAAGTAAGAGTTCCTATATTTAAGTTTTTAACATTAGTTAAATATATTTCGTTCCTCACTTGTTATATATTTTTGTCAAAAATATAGTGAATTCAAATCTGAACGCCCACATGAGGATGTCATAACCAAATTTCCATCATGGGTTCTAGAGAAGGTAATCCGTGTATAAAATTCTCTTAGTTTTCCAACATGAATTCAAATCTATATTTGTTAGGTAATTTATATATAACACGTTATTTTCTAAGGTTTATTCGATAAAAATACAAAATTCTCCAGATTTTCACTCAGAGTTGTATGCTCTTTCAATGGGTGCGGACGTAAAAGCCTATGATTATACTGCTCGCATAGTCAACGGCATTAGGTTTATGGTACTTGCATGTGACGCGCAACGCACAACACAAAACTCCGGTGTTTTAGTGGAGGGTGAGAATGGTGAGAAATATTATGGCCAAGTTGAAGAGATTATTGAGTTGTGCTATGCAAATGGGTATTCCACAGTCTTATTTCGTTGCAAATGGTTCGATACTTGAAAGAGTGTTTCATACGACAATAATATCACCAGTATCAACACCGAACACGAATGGGACAAAGACGATCAACTCATATTGTTTCCCAAGCTAAACAAGTGTTCTACATCCGAGAACCTTCTCGGAGAAACCAAAACAATAATCACTGGTGGGTCGTCAAGAATATTAATCATCGTAAAATTTGGGATCGACCGCCATCCAATGATGGCCTCATGGAGAACATTCAAAATGTTGATAATGACTTAACAGAAGATTTTGACGTCGTTCATAATCATTTTTCATCTAATAATGTTCTTTTCATTGACTTCACCCAATACTTTCAAAATATTCCTACTTATGTCACCGATGGCGAGACTGCAAGTGAAGTTAATCCACCAATGTTACTGCTAATGTGATGTTTGAGGACGAGGGTGATTATGATGAAGAGGATTTTGATTATGACACTGAGGGGTCTGACAACGAGACTGAAGTATATGAGGGAGACTCTGATTAAGTATATATTTAATCTAGAACTTTGTAGACATGATATCTTGTTGTAGTTGAAATTTTATTCTTATTTTAATTTTTATGTTGTATATCTTATAATTTTTGCAGACACGATATCTTTTTAGATTGTTTTGGTACATCTCATGCTGATGTAATGAGCCATGGAGGTGATGGCGCGGGGGATCCACCGCTTCCTCCTTTGGCGGGCCCGAAGCTATCAGTTGGATGGTAAGTATTATATTTTCATGTTTATTTATTTATTATTAATATATATTGTAAGTATGGGTTTTTTATTAAACAGGTTCGCCTTCCCGAAAAACAAGAGGGAAGATAAAAAACAAAAAGTTACAGCATGAGTTAAAATAAAAAAGGGGGGACCTTTATCTCTTCCTTTTAATAGAGCTGCCACGTATACCACAGTCGGTGAACTTAATGATATGTTTGTTCGTGAGGCTGGGATATACATGGAGGCCAATTATCCCTTTAATGTACGTTCATGGACTGATCTTTCTGATGCTCAGAATAATGTGTTGGATGAGCATATGGCGGTAACTTTTATATGTTTATGTTTATTGTTCGGTATTTATTTAAGTAACTTCATTTTATTTTAACTTAAATGTATCGACGCTTTGATTTTGATGAGATTTTGTGAGATCGTGAATGCGCGTAGATTAAGGGGTGGCATTCATTTTGTATATCTCAAACGATTCAGAGATCGAACAAACATTGCAAAAAGACACTTTGAGCGTGTTGGAGGATATGAAGATGTGGAACAAGCAAGGCTCAAACCCCCCCCCCCTAAAAGGGAATGAATCATGAAAATTGGAGGAAAGCAGTTGATTTTTTTATTAGTGACGGACACAGAAAAGCCTTATAATCAAACAAAGCAAACCGGCAACAACAACAATACACTAATCGTGGGGGGACTGCCTCGTATAGTAGTTATTGTTACAAGAAGGTAATGCTTTAATTATTTGTATGTGTATTTTATACAAGTATTTATTTAATATATGATATACTTTTAAATATTAATCAGAATAATAGCATACTTGAGGCATTTGTAAGGCCCCGTTCCCGAGACGCTTACAGCTGGCCAATCATCGCACATAAAAGATATAATTACATTTGTATTTCATGAAACATCACAGCGGAATATTTAAATAACTTTCATTTCTATATAAATGCTTTTGCAAGTTAATACAACATTCATTTCAAAACATCGTTTGTTCGCATTACAATGCAAAAACATTAAAGAAAAGAATGTCATCCAAAAAGAGCTGAGTAGCCACATCATGCCATCCTCAACAACCATTACCTACCAACTAGAGACACATCAAAGTCAGCGTTACTGAATGAGTTATAGTTTTATAAATAAAATAATTTACTTTCTTTCAAACATACTACACTCTCGTACATGATCACACATCATACGTACACATAGATAATATCATTATTATCTTTCTTTACGTTCGTTAACTTTCGTTCATTCAACGTACATCAATATCATTCATTTCTCATCTACATCCCGTCAGGCTTTACCCTCCTCCTGGCACACAGCCATGATTACTAAGGTCGAATGACAAGGATCTCGTTTCGTTCTTTATTATGATATTTCATTAACGTTCAATTCATACATTCTTTCATTCGTACGTTCATTTTGTTCGATGACATGTACATTACCCCGAACATTGTGCACGAAGCTGGTTACTGGGCCTGAGGTCTTTCATAGATCTCGAACATTGTACATGAAGCTGACTACAGTACCTAGGGCAAGTACATTCACCACTTATCTTTTCTCTTTCATTACGGATCAATGTCATATGCTACACCTCGAACATTGTGCACGAAGCTGATGCTGGACCTATAGTAATTAAACCACGAACATTATGCACGAAGCTGATCCAGTCACCTAGGGCGAGCGGCAAGAATCCCATACATATGGTCAATCACAAAGATTGGACCCCAGTGTGCATCCTTCTGGGGTAGCTAACCCGCACACAGTTGAGCTAACACCCTTCATTGGGTGTGAACCTCCATACATTTGCTTGCAAGCCTTTCTTACTTTCATTCATTCATTCATTAATGCATGCATTCATTCATCATGTTCCTCTTTCATTATCCTCCACTTTACGTTACATAATACTTTCGTTTCATTCATTAACATAACACGTAAAGCCATGGAAAAGATAAACATACATCATAATAAGGAACATCAACATACACAGTAGCATTATCATACAGGGCATCATCATACATCATGCAACGTAAACTTGCCCAACATACCCTCTAAGACCTCAATAATCATCTTACATGAACTTACGGGAACTTCCACGTCAAAACTTACATCTGCACTTCCCCCGAAAGTCCAAAAAAACTACGCATTTCCTCGGGTACACCAGCCCTATTTAGGCATATGGGCACCCTTCAGTCGCATGGCCTCCAGGCGACTGAACATCATATGAATGGACCTCATGCGGATGAACACCCCAATCATACGAATGGACCTCATGCAGTTGAACACCAATGCGGATTAGCACTTATGAGAATGGGCTCTCAGTCACATGACTCCCCATGTGACTGGGCCCCCTATCATGTGAATGAACCTCAATCATGCGACTGAACCTCAATCGCACCCCATTCGGCCGTATAGCCTCCAGTCGATCGCCTAGCCCTAACGGATGCAGAATGCAGTTCATCCCGAACCCAATCTGCTATTTTCGACCTCCAAGCTCCTCCAAACCCATTCTAAGCCCAAATCAACCATCCTAAACCTTAGGAATGCATACCACAACACCATTCAAGCACACACAAGCTCGGAAACAAACTCCAAATGCATCACCCGCAAACACACACAAATGGGTCAAACACACACACACATAAAACAGGTTTCAGATGTGTTCCAGCCCTAAACCAGTTGAAAACATGTAAAAGAGGGGTCCTAGAACTCACACAAACTACCTCGAGAAGTAGAGCTTCGTTTAGACCCGCTACACGACGATTTCCAAGCCCGAACCCACTCGAAGCAAGCATTTTTTCTCTTTTTTCTCATTTTCTTCTTCTCCTCTCTTTTCTTGGCTGATAATGTGGTGTGGGGAGAGGGTAAGGGCTTCCCTCTCCCTTCAAATATCTCCACTTACCCAACTTTCTCACGTTAGCGAGTTTGGTCCCTCGACTTTGGACTTTATTTCTTTTCTCCTTTCGTCGGCTTCAAAGAAAATACTCGAGCGTTACAGCATTTTAGAATGCTCATACAAGTAAAGATGGGACATTTGATATGGAGATAGCTAAGAAACAATATGTAAGTTTTATATAAAGTAGGGGTTTGGAATATTAAAGATGGAGCCTTTGTATATATATATATATATATATATATATATTAAATCACTTTTGTTAATTAATATAGAATCAACTCAAATGATGGTCTGATGAGCTAAGTGAATCCAAAACGGAGAAAATTGTTCATCACTGAACGAGGTCGAAGTTTTTGAGTCGGTGTTGGGAGAACGTTGCAGACATATTAGAGGGATTGGACGTAAACCGTCTTCATCTGCAGGGTCGACTTCGTTTGTGCATGAGCAGGAACAAACACCTCAGACACTTTCAGAGGTATTAAAGTTATATAAGTTTTATCTGCTTAAACTTGAAGGTGTTAAGTGCATCATTATTGGTTTATCTTAACAGGTCAAAATAGGTAAATTTAAGTTGAATTATGTACATTTTGGTTGAAATGGGTCAAAATGATACAAACACACTTGATATAATTAAAACCACGCTAATTTGAATTAAAACGGGTCAAAATGGGTAAAAATAAACTTTAACCGCTTAAACTTAAAGTGTTAAGTGTATCATTGTTGGTTTATCTTAAACGGGTCAAAATAGGTAAATTTAAGTTGAATTATGTACATTTTGGTTGAAATGGATCAAAATGATATAAACACACTTGATATAGTAAAAACCACGCTAATTTGAGTTAAAATGGGTCAAAATGGGTAAAAATAAACTTTAACTACTTAAACTTGAAGGTGTTACCGTATCATTGTTGGTTTATTTTAAACGGGTCAAAATAGGTAAATTTAAGTTGGATTATGTACATTTGGTTGTGAAATGAATCAAATGATAGATGAACACATTATATACTTAAAGTTGGATATGTGATCTTATAATTTATACTTGTAAAAATACAACAACTTATAATGTGTTTTGTTTTGTAGGCTCAAATCGCAAGTCTGTTTCAAAATACAAACTTTATGTCGCAAATTACGCAACTTATTGCCTCTTAAAAAGGTACACAACAAGTTGATGAAGATGATTCGAACGAGGACGATGATAGGATAGGGTTTAAGTAGTTTAAGTTTATTTTAACGACTTAAAGTTGAAGTTAAACAATGTATTTAGCGTACTTAGTTAAACCTCGTATTGTACTTCTTAATACTATTTGTATGTTTATGTTATTTGTGTTGTTGGGAAATCTGGTTTTTTTTATACAGTTTATTCGGTTTATAAAATAGAAATTAAAAAATAAAAAAATTAAATGAAAAACTAACTATTATGTCGTCGCTAAAAGTCCTTCCCGTAATTTTTTAAAGCATATATAGCGGCGATAATGTCGCCGCAAAAAAGGTATTAGCGGCGATACCTTTAGCGGCGACTTTTTAGCAGCGACTAGGTATTCATTAGCGACGAGTCATTAGCGGCGACTCTTTAGCGGCGACATTCGCGCACGAATGCTAATAGCGGCAAAAAATCCTATCAATAGTGGCGACAGATGTCGCCGCTATTGATCTTCTTCCTTGTAGTGAAAGTATTTAATATATTAGTTTATGTCTAATACCCCCTTCAAGTAAACCGATTATGGTCCATGATGAAGCATAGCATAAAATTAGAATAATTTTTATAAATATGTCTGTCACTTGAAGCTTGATAGGTACAAACTTAGGATATAACTTTCTAGAAGAGACAGGTTCCCAAATAAAATGATAGTTAAGATCAATCCTTTTGACTCGCTTGTAGGATACCGGATTTCGAGTCAAGAAGCGGGCATCACGATTGCTGCATATAAGGCATGAAGTTCTCATAGTAGATGAGTGATCCAAACACCTTTGCAGTTGTGTTGGCAATGACACGGTATTTGCATGTGAAAGTAGTTTGTTTCTTAACACTCCTAGAACAAGATTACCACCTTAAAAACATAAGTGGATCTCTCGTTGTTTCTTAACACTCCTAGAAACGGTATTTGCATAACATAAGTGGATCGTCTTGTTTTAAGTCATCAAGCTCTGTCCACATATGAATAATCGAGAATGGAAATGATGAGTGGTTTCTAAAAAGTGATACCAAATGGCAATACACATCACCTCCTAAAATAAGCAACCTTCAGTGCCTTTTGATACTAACTCACCTGATTAACTGCATGTGTAAGGTTAGATAGTAATAATTAAATATTGTAAAGCGCCAAAAAGAGACTCATAAAGGGTTTAATCATTACATGGTTCACCGATGGAGATGAACGATTCATGACAACCCAGGGTGTGTGGGCGGTATTAGAATCAAGTAAGCTTACCCTTTCAAGAATATCATGTTTGTATTTTAATTAGCTCATAAATAACCTTCATATGTGTAAGCAACCTCAAGACCAACAAAGTAGATAAATGCAAAACCGGCTAAAATCAAATCATTCACATAAACTAATAGGTTCATTAATGACGTAGGCAAGGCTAACAACAAAGATAGGGATGTGTAACGCCTGGAAATTTTGCTTGAGGTGTCATATGACTGGAGTGCTCATACGCATGGAAGTCATACGACTGGAGTGCTCATACGCAGAAAGTCATGCGACTGGAATGCTCATACGCATGGAAGTCATGCGACTGGAGTGCTCATACGCATGGAAGCCATGCGACTGGAGTATTTAATGAGAGGGCAGCCCTCACCCTCTCCCCACACTCACAAACATCATCCATAGAGGGAAAGAAGAGAGAAAAGGGAGAAGAGAAGAAGAAAGCTTGGTTCGAGCATGGTCAAGAGTGCAAAATCGATGTGTAGCGGGTCAAATCGAAGCTCTACTTGACGGGACCGTTTAGGTGAGTTCTAGGACCCCTCTTTTACACATTTTTGAATGATTTTGGGGCTGGAACACATCTGAAAACTATTTTCGGGTTTTTGGTTGTTTTACCCGTTTATGTATGTATGTGTATGTGTATGATTTGTTTGGGGCTTGATTTTGGGCTTGGATAGGCTTGAATGGTCGAGGTATGTTTTCCCTATGGATTAGAAGGGTTGATTTGAGCTCAAACGAGGTTTGGAAGGGTTTGGAGGTCAAAAGTCGCGGCTGCAGTGCGGGATGAACTGCATTCTATAGCAGTTAGGGCTAGGCGACCGATTGGAGGCTATACGGCCGACTGCTGGGCGATTGGGGTCCAATCACACGATTGAGGTTCAATCGCACGACTGGGGTCCAGTCGTATGATAGGTCATACGACTGAGAGCCCAGTCGCATAGGTCCTCAGTCGCATAGGTGTTCATTCGCACGACTGAGAGCCCAGTCGCCTAGGTGCCCATTCGCATAGTATCCATTCGCACGATTGAGAGTCCATCCGCACGAATGGGGCTAGTCGCATGGAGGTCATGCGACTGAGGGTCCAATTGCATAGGTGCTTATCCGCATTGGACCATTCGTATGATGTTTGGTCGCATGGAGGCCATGTGACTGAAGGGTGTCCATACGCCCGAATGGGGTTGTTGCACCCGAAGAGAAGTGTGGTTTAACCTCTGACTTTTGAGGGAAAGCGCAGATGTAGGTTTTGATGTAAAGGTTCCCAAAGAGCATGTAAGATGACGGTTGAGACCTTAGTGAGCACGTTAGGCGCGATGATAATGTTGCATGTTATGTTAAGTATGAAGTGGCCATGTATGATGGTGATGACTGGTGACTGGTAAATGTCGATGTTCCTTGTTTCGATACGTTTGTTACCTTTCCATGGCTTTACGTGTTATGATTAATAAATGAATGAAAAGTATTATATAATGTAAAGTGAAAGATAATGAAAAGAGGAATGAAATGAAAGAATGCATGCATTAACGAAACGAACGATTATGATAAAGTTTGAAATGAACAAACACGTGAGTTAATGAATGGTGAGTATGTAAGTGACGGATGATGAGAGGTCGATTGCGTATCCTGGTGCTGTGTTAGTCTTTAGACATAAGTCGGGGGTTTTTTTATCAGGCCCCAGCACAGTATCAGTCTTCGGACATGAGTCAGGGGTATTGCATGAGACGAGATAGGGAGGTGAGCAACTTCGTGTTGCAACAGACTCGGATATAGTTCAATCCAGGTGATTGACTCGAATGGGATCTTTGTCGTGTATCCCGGTGTTATGTCAGTCTTTGGACATGAGTCGGGGGTTGAGTACAGGCCCCGGCACAACATCAGCTTTTGAGCATGAGTCGGGGATATTGCATGAGACAGGATCTAGTTGAATGGGTAGAGGATCGCACGCTCCGGTACTGTGTCAGTCTTCGAACATGAGTCGGGGGTTTGTGTACAGGCCCCGGCACAGTATCAATCTTTGGACATGAGTCCGGAGTAGTGAGTGAGAAAGAGATGAGATGAATGACGAACGAATCGCGTGCTCCGGTACTGTGTCGGTCTTCAGACATGAGTCGGGGGTTTGTTTACAGGCCCCGGCACAGTATCAGTCTTCGGACATGAGTCAGGAATATTGCGTGAGTTGATGAATGAGAAAGATAATTATGAAAGAAAGAAAGTATGAAACGAATGAAAGTTAACGAACGTAATGAAAGTTAAAGAACGAACGAATGAAAGAAATGAACGGAAGAAACATAATGATAATGTATAAAACGGGATCCTTGTCACTCGACCTCAGTAATCATGGCTGCGTGCCAAGAAGAGGGTAAAGTTTGACAGGATATAGATAGAAGTAAAACATAAGAATGAATGAATGAAAGAATGGATGATGAAGATAATAATGATTGTATTATCTATGTGTACGTATGATGTGTGATAGCATGAAAGTAAAGAAACGGTTTTAAGGAAAGCAAAGTATGTTTTATTTTAAAACTAGAACTCACTCAGCAACACTGACTTTTGATGTGTTTCCAGTTGGCAAGTATGTTGCTGAGGATGGCACGGGGCGACTGCTCAGTTCTTTGGGATGGCATCTATTGTTATAATGCTTTTATAATGAAATGTAAAATGATGTTATGTAATGAACAGTGGTAGTTGTTGGTCCATTGGTGATCGATTTACGTGCTATTGAGATGATAATCACAATGATATCTCAAGAATACAGAATCAAACAGTGCAAAAATGAAGAAAGAGTTTCAATATGTAGCCATATGATCCAAACTCAATCAATATCAATAAACAAGGCTCAAAGATAACAAAACAAAACAATTCCAGCCTTAAACGAGCTATGACACAGTAATGCAAAAGTATTTCTCAATTAGGTATAGCAAACTTGCTGCCAAAGATACATCAACTGCATATATATAACCAGACTCAAATTCGCCGCTAGATTCACTACAGCGAATCTACCCTGACCAACGGGTAAGTTCACCCGGCGAGCAACAGTTTCGCCGGGCGACCTTCTTCAGCTGACTACTAGCGAATCTGTAGATTCGCTAGTAGATTCGCTGGGTCAGAGCAAACTAAACTATTACTTACATAATTCAAAGTTATCTAACATTTGTCCTATTACATCCAAAAAGAAAGAAACTAAACTAAACTAGGTGAGTCCAACCTATCTATATCATCAATACTCCCCCTAGGTTGGACCTCACCTAGAGGGGTCTTCTCAATCAGCTCCATCCAAATCAACTTCGGCTTCAAAGTTCTCCAAGAATGCTCCTGCCCTTAACTCAATCCCGGCCAATGGATTTGTAACATCTTCAGATTCTGCGTCATCAGACTCAGTATCAACAATAAAGTTCTTAGCAAACCCAGCCTCACTTATGTCTGGAACTGGTGAGTCCTCAACTACAACCTTCTCTTGATCTTGCATGCTTTGATCCTCAGTATAAGCTCCAGATCCACTTGCCTCACCAACAAACCTCTTTTCAATCGAGCTATCCATCTGCCTCGTCAGATCATCCACGTCCATTCTTGTTTCGTCCACTTGAACTATTTTTCTTGCCAGCTCCCGGACTTCAGCTCTTAGTCCCTAGCCTTGTTGGCTACTCTCATGAAGAGGCTCGCTTCTTTCAACGTATCAGCTCCAGCACCAACTTTTATGTGATTCTCACACAGAATCACTAAGTCTTCATCACAGAAAGAAAATACCTCCATCGGATCAAACAATCTGATCTCAGCTCCCCCTTTTACTCTAATCACTGCTTCCCCAGTGTTGTTATCATAGAACCATTTTTCAAATGCTTGCAGTCTCGGGGAAGAGGATTAGGTATCCTAATACGTTCCACAGTCTTAGCCGGTTTTAGTTTAAGTACAATCTTTCCTTTTCCGGTCACCCAGTCAACATCCTTTTTCGACCTCTTTCTCTCCATTTTCATGAAACCAAAAGCTTGGAAGTTATCAGTTAAACCCCTTTTAATTTCCATCTCCAACTGCTTGGCTCGTTCACTCTGTTCTGCTCCAATCAAAGGAATCTCAGCCAACCTTCTCAAATCCCATCTTGGGAGGGTTTTAAAGGCTTTTCTTTTATGAACGTAAGATATTCCCCTCCCCTTCTCTTAATCATAAACAATTTCAGCTCAGAGTTGTATTTCCAGCTGAAAATCTTCTTATCGCTCTCTTTTCTGGTGGGGTTTTTTATGTTCTGGAACAGTGGAGTTATTTCTTCAGCCTCCTTCTCTCTAACAAACCACTCAGATTGATCTAACTCCACCGCTCCAGTTTCAGCTGACCCAGTATCAGTCACATAGGTCACTGGACGTTCATCCACCTCATAGAATTCCGGTTCCAAGCTGTAATCTACCAACTGCTCCTTAATTTCCTCCTCTTCATCTATCAGCTTCATCTCCACTTGTTTTTCTTTCTCAACTCGTTGTTTCTCCCCTACTACCTCCTCACCTGTTAGCTCTTTCTCAATATCAAGTCCCAAATCATCAAAACCTTCATTTACAACTTCCACATCATCATTCTCACTCTCTGCTCCTCCGGTTGCTGCTCCTGAGGTGCCCTCTCCTGCCCTTGAAGAGGCACCCATATTCAGAAATGGATACTTTGATGTGTCCGTCAGATCATCTAACTCATGTTGAGTTAGCTGATTAGGCAAGCCAGCAGCAGCTTTCAAATCATTCACCTCCTTCAACAGCCTTTTGATCAAATTATTTTGATCAACTAACATTCTCTGCATCCCCTCCATCACTTCATCTTTTTGCTTTTCTCTCAGCTCTTGATTTATCAGTTTTGTTTTCATCATGCTTAGCTCATTGGCCACAGAAGCACTGACGTTTCTAATCACGTCATGATCAAACTCAGATCTTGCATCTTTACTTGGAGGATTTTCGGTGAAAGCTTGATGCTTATGTTTAGTCCTCCTCTCTGGTGCCTCAGTGTGACTGCTTTCTTTAGCCCTCTTCTTAGTTCTCCTCTCCTTCTCAACTCTCATCTCATCCATTGCTTGCTCAATTACATCCTCAAAATTGTATTCTTTCTCCTTGGCATACCGTTTTCTCTTTTTAACTTTTTCTTCTTGTTTCTCCCTGTTCTCAACAAATCTCTTTTCCTCCGCTTCTATCACCTTCTTTATGTATGCCCATCTTTCAGCAGAGTACATATTTTCCTACAAGTGGGTGATTTTCCCACTGAAATCATGCCTTGCAGAGGAACAATCTGCAAATATTCTAGAGCTCATCGGGGTTAGTCTTTTGATTTCTCCGTGCTTGGGGATGTTTGGAATCAAATCATCAATTAACATCTGAACAGATCTTGGATACAAAAGCCATTTCTCTTTCTTTAGTGCCATTATGTTGTCACACATGCACTCAAAGATCAGTCTTGCTATATTTGCCTTTTGGCCTCTGCAAGATATCACCATTGCTTTGGCCCATCTAAGGTTAAGATCGTCTGATCCTCCTTTCCGATCATCTAAGCACATGATGAAGATATGAGCAATGTATCTCCATTCTTTTGACAGCATGGATTTCTTTATCTCTTTCTTTGACCCAAAAGATGGTCCCTCATACCCCATGCTTCTGAATCCCTCCAAGACTTGATCTTCAGAAAGCTCAACCTCGTCTCCCTGATCTCCTTCCAGACGAAGCACTCTTGCTATGATTTCTTCAGTAATAGCGATATCATTTCCTTCTATCCTCGCTCGAATACAGTGTGGATTAGCTTTAACATCAACTTAGCTGATCTCCAGAAATCTTGGATGTGAAAATGTAAATGGATGGTGAGTGAGTGATAGCATGAAAAATCGGAGATTGCTTCAGCCACTTTATGCAGTCTCTGAACCCTGCAGCTTTGGGATTGTCTTCATCCAATATAGCTACGGTGTTGTTCTTCTCATCGAACTTTAAATTAGCCATGATTGCTGAAAACAAATTAGAAAAGTCTAAGTATACAACATAATAAGTGTGTGAGAATAAGTGAAAGCAAAAACAAAAGAATTAA